>AYEL01090436.1:0-20626 GCA_000484575.1 Olivierus martensii
GTATTGAATTGTTAAAATTAATAATCAAATATTAAGCGTAAGATTAACAATTAACAATCAAATATTAAGTGTAAAACTAGCAAATTCAATTGGAAAAAGTTAACTTACAGTGACCCTTAGGTTCGGGGGGAAAATATGGAATGTTAACCTTTGACAAACACACCCATAAATATTCCTCTTAAGCAAACTTTATACAGGGGATTAAACCATTACCAATTACCCAAACAAATCTAGCCAAACTCCCCCTGGTGGATAAAGACTATATTAAATTTTCTAAACGATTATTATTTTATTAAATTTAAGCTACGGTGCCACCATTTGTTGGATTAATAATTAATTAATTAATTTAGAATTTGTAACTAAGGTGGCGCCATCTAGTGATTAATGATTAAACAATAATTTTTAAATTAATTTTCCCGAAATAAAATTTTTATCACTGCACTGGACTCGAACCGGGATCCTTGGGTAAACGCCCCAATGCCTTAACCGATAAGACCACCTGGTGGATAAAGACTATATTAAATTTTCTAAACGATTATTATTTTATTAAATTTAAGCTACGGTGCCACCATCTGTTGGATTAATAATTAATTAATTTAGAATTTGGAACTAAGGTGGCGCCATCTAGTGATTAATGATTAAACAATAATTTTTAAATTAATTTTCCCGAAATAAAATTTTTATCACTGCACTGGACTCGAACCGGGATCCTTGGGTAAACGCCCAAATGCCTTAACCAATAAGACCACGGTGACCTATGATAGAATTCCATTTCAGGAAACTTATATATTGATTACTAATGCCTGATAGTGTAAGTCTCCATAGTAATCAATATATAAGCTTCCCGAAATGGAATTCGGTCACCGTGGTCTAATCGGTTAAGGCATTGGGGCGTTTACCCAAGGATCCCGGTTCGAGTCTGGTGCGGTGATAAAATTTTATTTCGGGAAAATTAATTTAAAAATTATTGTTTAATCATTAATCACTAGATGGCACCACCTTAGTTCCAAATTCTAAATTAATTAATTAATTATTAATCCAACAGATGGTGGCACGTAGCTTAAATTTAATAAAATAATAATCGTTTAGAAAATTTAATATGGACTTTATCCGCCAGGGGGAGTTTGGCTAGATTCGTTTGGGTAACCCATAAATATGCCTGCAGAGAGGAAATAAAGGTCTAATTGCTGACAGCTGTAATGTCTTAAGCTAAACAACCTGGGGAAAATATTATTATAAAGTTTCTTGTCAGAAGAAGCCACCAGCCAATCTCAGTGGAGAAGGGGAGGGGACCGCCTGACCAAATAAGGTCAAGAGCAAATTCGGACCTCTCTCTCCACTGATGTGATTGGCTGGATCAGGAAGAAAAACCCCAGCCGAGAGTCTTCGACACACTCTTCTACTGACTTTCATGCTTGCCTTAGTTGTCTATGCTTGTCTGCATCTATCGCTTAAGTTTGAATGAATTAAAAGAAGAAGAAAGAATTTGAAAGAAGAAAAACAGACAAAAGTCTCTCACTCAAGGTATGTTTATGGGTCAGGTTGATCAAGATTAGGGCCCCCCTTTATTCTTTCTAAATAGAAGTTTATTTGGTTAAGTTAAGAATTCACTAGTTTGCTAGAGCAACGTCGCTTTCTCTCTTTAATATACTGTATACATCATTGTTTTTTTTTGTTTCTATCTAATGTTAGCAATATTGTCTAAATATTCAATGTTTAAATATACAAATTTTTTTTTATTTTAGTTTAATAAACTCTTATTATTGTTAATTTTTATGATAAAAAGTGTGTTTTTATTCCAATGAACTTCTAACCCTTTGGACTCTGAGCTCCACTTACCACACGCCCGAATCTAAGTTATTTTCAGCCAAAAATAGCCAACAACTTGCGTTGGTGTGGACGCGATCAATATCACACCTGGTGTCAGAAAAATCGTAATTTAATTAATAATTTTAATAGACCCCGTCCCCACACTTAGTAATGGAGTTTGATATTATGAAAGTAAATATTTATTATTGAAAAAAGTGTGTAGCCTGAAGAGGGTACGATAGTACTGAAAATGTTAGTGAGTCAATAAAAGTATAATTTTTGAGAATTTTTCACAACTGCATGAAGTGCTTTCATTTACATTATAGTTTTTATAGTATGAAAAAGCAGTTAGTTAAAAAAAATGTATGACTGATACATATTTAATTTACATAGATTAAATTATGGAAATAGTTTAAACAGGAAAGCATTCAATTTTTAGAGTTCCTTTTGTTCAGGAACTCTAGAACTGTGATGTTTGAGACCCTACAAATTGAATGATGTTTCTGGAAAGCAATACATCCAAGAAGGATAGATCACGGTTTGATCTGAAGTATGATTTTATACCAATGATGACAAATCCAAAATCCTTCACATACCAAAATGAGGAAAATCAAGCAACATACATATCTTGAAGTACCATGATATGTATATAACCATATAGATATGAAACTTATTACCAGAGAAAAATTCGAATATTCACATTTGTAGATATAGTTTTTATTTATATTAACTGAAACATATAAATCAGTGTAAAAATGCTTAAGTTTAAAATAAATAAGGACAAAACCATATAATATAAAACTTCTATAAAATTTAATTTGCCTACTTACTATTTGCCATCATTGCTGTTAACTAAAGTATAATAATTTCCATTTTGAATTTTAATATTTATATCTAAAAAATCACGTGATCAGAATATCAGTCTAATTTATTATAAATTGAATCTCTCAACAGATAAATTAAATTATATAATAAACAAATAAAATGCAACTCATTTGTCTCAAGCATGAATATGGTGTACATGATGAAAAATTAACATTAGCCTTTAATATTCAGACAACTGACATAACAGGAAAATGTTTTTACTACTTAAAATGTTTTCAGCCTAACTTTGAGGCTCAAGTTTCAATTCCTCCAGTATACTTCTCCAGGAATGCTTTTAATGTTGGGTTGTTTATTTTATTCCAAGGGATATTTGCAGCAAGTAATGCATTACACAAATCCATGCTAAATGTTTCTTGTTGTGGACAGGATTGTGTTAATAGTAACTGCACTTGGGGAGCTTCAGAATGTGTCTTCAACTTTATTGCCTTATTTCTTTTATGAAGTGCTGTTTTGTCATGTTGTTTTATCTGACAATACTGGTTAGAAGCCATCTAGTTGTTTTTATACAAACAAAGACAGACAAGAACATGCTGTCATCAATCCTCTTAACAAGCTATTCTGTTTCTATCATTTTTCAATTAACAAGATGGTTATTTAAACTTACCATTTTATTGCAGTATTGGCAAAATATGACTTTTCCATCCATTGTGTAACCCTCAAAACTCTTACACCAGTTGTTCAGCAGAATAAAATGATTATTCTTCTCTTTGGGTATGATGACAGATGTATCATAATGTTGACATAATGTCGAAAATATGAATTTTTACTGGTGCCCCCATAAATAGCAACAAAAAATGTAAAATGAACATTGAAAATACTTCAGTAAAACATAAAATATTTAAGAAAATATTTAAATATTTTTCTCCTTAAAATATTCTTTTTAATTTTAAATATTTAAAAAATATATTTTATTATTTAAACATAAATCTGGAGCTTACTTATGACAGATTTGAAAAAGAATATACTAATATCATAAAAATTTATGATAATATAATATAAATTAATGCAGTATATATCAGGCATCCAATAAAGTTCTATCGGATTTTCATGTGATCAAATTGCATGCACTCTCTACAGTGTTCCTTCAGAAGTGAGACAGATAAGAAGATAACATGTTAGTGAGTATTTCCTCTTGTAGCTGGCTGGTAGTGGGTCACCACAGTTAAACAGGGACATCAATGAGAGCAGGTCAAACATGGGAACACCAAACAGTATTATATGGGTCTGTATGCTACACGAGTTTAAACTGGGAACAAATGCTAGTGCAATGGGAAGAAAAATATGCCAGGAATTTGATAGGTATGTGGTAAATGAGTGGAAAGTACAATGGTGGTTTTACAAATTTAAGGACAGCAATGAATCCCTCCGGAATGCTTCACATATAGGATGTCCACAAAGCCATAAACAACAAGGCACTCAAGGCTTATTGAGACTGATAGTAACCAAACACGTGAAGCATTGGGAGAAGCAGTCAAGTTCAGTATGGAAACCATTTGACAACACCTCCAATCAGGTTGGGAAATGATATAAAGTGGGACAACAGGTCCCACGAGTTGACAGCAGCTCAGAAAGCAAATGCCTGTGTTTCTTTGATGTCTTATCAAAGGAAAGATCCATTTCAGGACAGAATGCTGACCTGCAATGAAGAGTGGGCTCTTTTTAATACTCCATGACACAGTCATCATTGGTTGGCACCACATGAACCCCCTCCCAAATAATCAAAACCACTACTGCATTAACAGATTGATTATGTTCTGTGTTTGATGGACTGTTCAGGGTATCGTGCATTATGAACTGCTGCCATCTGGCCAGACAATCAATGCAACTGTGTACTCACAACAAATGGAACATGTGCATGAAAAATTGAAAACTGCGGAGCCAGTGCTTGTGAATGGCAGAGGTGTCATTCTGTTACAAGACAATATGAAGCCACATGTTGCTAAGGGTGTCCATGACACCATTATTCACTGATTGTCTGAAGTTTTTGTTTCTATTTTTCTCTGCCTTTTCAATTCTTCACTAATGCCATTAACTTTGATAAAGAGATCTAAATTAGTTCTCAGAATTCATTCATTCAATTGAATGCTTTCTTTTGGTCAGGATTGGCATAGAAACTGCTGATTTGATGTTTTATAGCATTTTTTTCAAAAGACTATTTTGATCTCACTACTTTGCTTCTCAATTATACAATGCTCATTTCCTCTCCAAAGCATTGTTTACAGAGGTATTAATATTTCATTTTTTTTTTAATATTAGAAGGTCATTCAAAAACAATATTAAATTCTGATTATTTTGTTAGCTTTAAAGATTGATTGGAAATATTATTTTTGAACAATAAAATTTCAATTTATTCATATAATAATGTGAACATATTTTCATAAATTTGACCATTACATAGTTTGTCTCAAATTAACAAATTTATTTTAAACAAGATTAATAATCTTATATAATTAAATTTTACCAAATTATTAGAAAAATTATCAAAATTAGAATGTAATATTAATAATTACATACATAATTATATATATCAAAAAGTAAGTTTAAAAATATATTTATATTAATTGAATAAAGAAGAATGAGAATTTGTTCAGCATCAATGGTTAAATTAACTTTCCAGATCTTAAGATTTAAACTAAAGGTGATTGAAGTAATAAACTGTTGAGTTAAATTTTATTTTACAATATTTATTAATTATTTATACAAGATACCTGCACACAAAATGACATTAATTTAATGAGTCTATAGAAGAAAAGAGGACTTGAGGGGTATAGTCCTGGAATGCAGTGCTTTTTTAACCAGTCGTTTTTGGTATACAACTTTTTATTTTTGATTAATAAGCGATATACAATATAATCTTGTATATATTGCTATCTAAAACTTTATTATATCAGTTTTTATCAATCTTAAGAATTTGATATATCATAGGTGCTTTCCATATTACTATTTAGATATTAGTTCTTTTATTTTCTTTTTCACATTTTATAGCATTGGATTAAAGTATACAAATTCAGTTTTTTGTCATTGCTTTGCTGGAAATATTTTGCTTATCCTCTCAGCTTCTTTGCTGTCATTTGTTCATATTCTATTGTACTTTGGCTCTTCATAAATGCAGGCTCTAAATAATGTACAGTGAATTGAGGAGAATAGATTTTTTTAACTTTTTGAATGAAAATTAGAAGGCTAAATCTATTCTTTAAAGTAGAAAAGATGATTAAAAAATGAACCTGTGTTTTGATTTATGTAAAATCTGCCATTTTCAAATTAAAACTTTCCAATGTTTCAAGTCTCTGTAGAATTATTTATATTAAATACTTAAAAATGTTATTTTGTTCATAATATAATATCCTCCTGAGACCCGAACTCGACAAAATGCTAAATTAAAAAAAATTTTTATGGATTGTTGCCACAAATAGAGTTCTAAATACACTGTAATTTTTTAGAAAATTTTTATTCAAAGATTCTTTTACAAAAAAGGTGTCCATCAAAGTGGACATTGGGTCTGTAACTGTTCAAAACTTGTTTTTGTGACTTGCATAAAAACAATTATGTTCTCAGGTGATACAATAGAAGTGATCACATTTTTCACATAAAAACTTTGTTTTCATTATACATTTTAGATCTGAGCATCTTTGAGAGTTTTTGAGGTCTGAATTCAGAAATGGCAAGTGTTGCCATTTTCTCAAATTGGCATTATTGTTGTTTGGGAGAATTGAGGATGAGCAGGGAGCAGATGCAGGGGAGAGTAAATATCCTTTTTTGTTTTTTCTGGTGCAAATGGCTGTCAGTTTAGTACTGTCATCATCCCTTGTCTCCATTCCTTCATCATTTGAGTTCAAAAGGAATTCAGCTATTTTAAACTTAAAATCAAAAAGCTGCATGATATTTTTGCATCTATCTGCTAATTTCTTGAGGCCCTGAGAAACTATCAAATTTGTTCCATGAATAATTTTTCCTATCAGTCTTTGTTTTATCCTTCATTCTCATTTGTCTTGGTGTTCCCTTCGGTATTTTAGTCATCTTTTGTGTCGCTTTTTCTATTTGAAGTTCCTCTGATTGATTGATTTGATTTTTAATTATCAAACTTAATGGTAAATCATCATTTTCATCATCAAAATTCGATTCATTTTTTTCCTCTAAAATCATTTCTGAGTTGTTAATTACTTTCGATTTGCCTTTGTGATTTTCTGTTTCTTCCTGATTCTCCTTTGCTTCTAACTCATTATCTGTTCTATCGCCACCTTCTGCATGGCTATCTTCCTCCTCTTCAGTATCTTTATCTAATTCATTTTGTTTTCTGCAAAATTCTCATCAACTAAATCATCTTCATTCCAGCTATCATTATCTTCATCCGAATCTTCATTGAGATTCTCCAAGTCGGAAGTATCCGCTTCTAGTAATTGCAATAATTTGTCATCATCAAGTTGAATGTTCTTTTGTTTGTCAAAAATGCCTAAAAATATAAGAAATTACTATACATTTTTGACAATAGATGTTAGGTTTTATCAAGAAAAATGCCATCAGTGAATCCCGATGTTAATTATTTTGGACAAGATAAAAATAGAATAATAAATAAATATTCAGCAACACTTTTATCAACCTCTGCCATAATTATGTTAAAAATATCATAGTACTACTATTCATGCAGTTAAAATGCATAAAATCTACTCAAAATAATTAAAAATTTGTACTCACTTTCAGTAGTTAGTTTCCTAAAGGCAGCCATGATTAAAAACATGAAACAACACACTTGAAAATGTAATTATTATATTTATGACCACCAGATGGCATTTGCAAACGTTTCATTCAAATGGACAGAAGGTTTTAACTGACATATTTTTAATGTAAAAATTATAATAAAATAAAAACTGCAAGTCCATTAAAATGGACGGTAGGTCCCAGGAGGATAATTAAAAAAAAAATTTAATGTGATTTCATCATTTGATATAATAAATGGTTTACAATAAATAAAAATTTCAAACTTTGAACTTAAGAATCAATACTATTATATATTAATTTTATTATTAGAGAAAATTTAATACATACTTTAAGAACGGTGACAAAATCATTCTCAAATAATGTATCCAAAATATTGATTACAACATTTCCTGCTATTTCCTTTCTAATTCCAGTCATTGACCCACTAACATCTAGCAAGATAACAACATCTTTTGCAGATGCGGCAGCTTGAATATACCTAAATTAAAAATATTATATTATAAAGAATAAAATATAATATTTAAAATGAATATACTAGGTCTATAATATTCAAATATTGTAATAATAAGAAAGTAAATCTAAATTAATCCAAATGATTTGCTTATTTATTTTAATAAATTTCAAATGATTTTACATAAATACCATTTAGAATCTGCTCAAACAAAATTCAATGCATGTACCTTTAAGCAGATTATGTAACAGATAGAAATTATTATAAAAAATAAACATTTATTTAATTAATTATATGCACTAATATATTATCACTACTATTATTACTATTATATGTTACTTTAATCAGCACTTCGGTAGGAACATTTCATTTGAAAAATTTATTACATTAAATTAATATGATATAGTAATGTTTTTTGTTGATTACAATCCTCTTCAGCTGTATAAAATTATTCTATGAAATTATAATGCAATGTATATGTAGGTCTTACATACAGAAAAATTTGATCGGATAACGCTTATTATAATTTTGAAGAAGATAGAGGGATTGAAATCGAAGTATTATCACTATTATAATAATTTATTTTAATAAAATTATTTTTAAAATGATTATAAAATAACAGGATAAATTAAAACATTTTCTTTATAATTTTTAAATAAATAGAATTATTAATTACAATATGGAGTAGGTTCTTCTTAAAACCTCTAATAATGACAGTTTATTGTTGTTATGGATCTTAGTGAAGAGTAATTTGATCAAAACCATAGGATATTATAATTATGAGAAATCCTTTATTCAATCTGTCAGAAGCAATGGTAAATATGCATTCTAAGTTTTTAAAATTTAGGATAAAATCTCATCAGTTTATCTATAGACAATATAATACAGAATTTAAAAAAAAATTTTTTAACCATTACAAAATTAAAGTTATTTCAAAATAATTATTGTTAATAATTAAATATCATTAATCCATTAGTGGTGGAATACAGACAAATGCTGAATTATAGATTTTGCCAAACTATGAATATATACAGGTAGGCCTCGATTAGTGTGAATAACTGGTTCCACGAATTTCTTGCACTATTCGAATTCGCACTACTCAAAGTATTAATTATATGTAAAATATGGTAATTGGTTCTTGCTTTGTGAGATTCCGGCCATTAGCTAACCTCACGATGAATAACCACAATACTAACTTAACACCTGTTTAAGAAATATTTATTTTCATATTTTACATCGTTATTCATCATCTAAATTAATAACTTACCAGAAATTGCGTCTCATACCATCATCAAACCAACTGCCAAATTGAAACCAAAAGAGCAAATCGAAAGCGGAAGTGGAGCACTGCTTTTATGTTGCTTAATCACATCCATTTTTTGCTCTAGCGTAATCAGTAACCTCTTCTTTTTTCGTTTCCTGTTTTATCGTCAAAAATGTTCTTCCTTTTACCCATTTCGATACTTTTTAAAAGAGAAAATTCTATACTATACTGTATGTATATAATAGCAAAGCTAAATAATAGTACAATAATGTTAAACAGTTAATGGCAAAAAGCCCATCTTTCTGATGTTTCACCCCTTCAAAGCCAAGTGACTGTTCTTGGACTGCTCCTCCTCCAGTTTTCCTAACCGAAAATTAACGGTAATTTGTTATTTGACATCATAAAAGGACATGGAGCTTTGTTAATAAGCCTGGTCTATGCTTACAACTCGCATTAATCGAATATTTGCTCGCATTAACTGAAAAATGGTATCAATTTTATAAGTCGCACTAATCAAAATCGCATTATTCGAGCTCGCACTAATCGAGGCCTACCTGTACTGAAAAACAATGGAATTACTGTAAAGTTTGGAGTATATGTAAGTTATGAAATAAAGTTTATAATCAATATAGCATGATGAAACTGACAATTTCAAATGACTATGTGAATGTACATAACTTATTTAAAGAATCATGGGTCAAAGTCATGTTATTTCAATGTATATATGTATTTTCTATATTCTTATATATATTTCCTATTAAAGATGTGAATTGGAACTTCCAATTCATCCTTTTGTCATATTTTCAGGAATTGAATCTAATTTTCCAACAAGCATATCTCCCTTCAAATAAATCATATATACAAATTTGATTATTTTAGAGATATATAAGAATTTGATTTTGCGAAAGATAGCAAGAAATCTTTCCAAATTATATTATTCCAATTATGTTTTGTTGATTCTAAATTCATATTAGATTATTCTTTCTTTTAGTTGATTATACAATTTTAAATTATTATTATTTTATTGATATTTTAATAATCATTTTCTTATTTATCTATTGTATAATAATTAAAAAGCTATCATTGTAGAACATCAAATGAGTCTTCTTCATATTATTTACTAATTCATGATCATTTCATAAAAGTTTGTCATTTATATTTAATATCTGATATATTCGATATTTTCTAATATGTAAAGTTTTATTGATTCTAAGTGGAAATTGTATCAAAGGAAGAATTCCTTAAAAATAAAACAAAAATGTAAAATAAAAGTACAGTATTACATATGATTGACATTTGATATATTCAACTATGTATGTAATTTGGTTGGATTACGAATATTTGGATAAAAATCTTCTAATTAGGTTCAATTATAAAATAAACATCTGCATTTCTGTTTTAACTCACTAAGCACAGAAACCATTTTTTGACAGAATCATGATGTGATAAAAATGGATAGTTTATTATTGTCATAAAAAAAGAGAATGAATAATTGAAGAATAAAAAATTCAAATCAACAAAAAGGGGAAAAATACATCCATAAAATACTCTTATCAATTTTTTTGCACGTCATATTGCAAAAAATTAAAAACTTCAATTGGAAGGTTAGGCCTTATCTGCCATATTTTGTCAAAAGTGATCTGTTTCTGAGCTTCCAGAAAAAATTTTTTACTGGGTAAAATATTCAATATTAAAGATGAAGTTAGGAAGAGCAGTTTCTGATTATTTCACATCAAAACCAAACAGATGGAAATAAAAATTTGCCAGTAAGATGGCAATATATTTTTGATAATGAAAGAATACATATCATTGATTAATAAAATTAACTATATTTTATTTACTTTCTTTCAGAATTCCTCAAAAATACACAGGTACAAAAACAATATAAAAACTAATTAATACAGCAGTAATAAGCAGGAATTAACATAAAAATAATTTATTAAGTGAAGTACTTTTGGAAGTATACACAGGAACTTATGGATTGACTTGATTCTTTAGAACTCATTAAAAGTTGATCATTTTCATCCTAATTAATCAGAACTGACAAAAACTAGATAATAAATATTAAAAGTTAAGAGCAAATAAAAAAATAGCCCATTAAATTTTTTAACTTCATTCAATAACACATGATAGTCAATCACAACATAGTGGGAAAATCCAACTATGTAAAACTTTATTAATATAATAATTTTCATCACAAATTTCTGATGATTCTAATACAGTGTACCTTGTTATCACAAACCTCTTTATCTTGAAACCCTTGATATATAGTAGTGAATATAGTAGTAGTGATATATAATAGTGATATATAGTAGTAGTTGATATATAGTAGTGAATATAGTAGTAGTGAACATAAAGAAAGGCTTTAAGAGAAGTTGGATGTTATGAAATATTCTGAACATTCTTGTCGCTTGATATTATTCAAGCAACAAAAATACAGAAATCTACATGATAAATATTTTTCACTTATTATTGGTTTAATGCCAAAAGTGCACAGAAAAAATTTTTTTCTGTGCACTTTTGGCATTAAACCAATGTAATTTCAATAGTTACTGATATGTGGAAAAAAATTTTTTCATGCACTTTCGGCATTAAACCAATGTAATTTCAATAGTTATGAAGTATTTTCTTCAAAACCCTTGCTATCTCAAATTAGTTTATAATTTTTGTGCTACAGAAATTAAAAATACTTATGAATTTTCCCTCACTTTCGGAAGGAAAATTCATAAATATTTTTACTTATGAATTTTTTCTTCACTTTCAGAGGGAAAGTTCATAAGTCTAAACAAAGGATTTAAATTTAACAAAAGAATGTAAATGTGCTACTGATAACGGAACAGGAACTTTTTTGTGCATGCTCGGAATACTGAACATGCCATACAATAGTTTCATTTTCTAAATTTCTCTTCTAATTGTTGATAGGTTTTTGTCAATATGATGGATAAGATGCAGGAGTATTAGATGCTAATATTCATGGGAAAAAGAGTGTCTTAAACAGTATTAAAAACTACAGTGTGCATTATTGACATAAAAATCTTTATTTAAAATTGAACCTTGATATCTCAAACTCTTTATACAAATTTTTTTTTGTTCCCATGAGATTTGAGATATCAAGGTTCTACTGTATATCTATTTTTGTTCCCGTGAGATTTGAGATATCAAGGTTCTACTGTAATTTGAAAGTCCAATTTTAGTATATTAGTGTATATCTATATAATATGATATAAACCATATAATTTTGAGTAGCTTTAAATATCATTCTATCTTAAATTAGATATTTTTCAAAATTTATTAACTATAGTATATATTTAATTGTGAATTTAATTTTAATTGTGAGTGATGTTTATAATTAAAAATGTGTTAAAAATAGCCATTTAATTAAGAGGATTAATCTGAAAGTAATTAATATAATTTGTAAAGTGCATATAAATGTCAATAAAAATGAAATCATATAATACTGTATTAACAATTTATCCAAAAGATCAAATCATTTAGATCAGGAGTCGACAACCAGCGGCCTGCGGGCTGCATGCAGCCCACATGTGCATTTCTGGCAGCCCATAAAAAGTTGATCATACTTACATAGCATGTTGTCCGTATGTTGAATTATTTGAATAATGCATTTTATAATGTGAATAATAAAATAAAAATAATTTTATACTTATACTTCGTGATATCACCATGCAACTTGGCATGAGTCATCAAGAATGGGGATAACAAAAACGATCTCACATCTCAAGTTATAAAGTGAACACCATGGATATATAATACGTACATGGTGGATACCAATGGGTGGACACAGATAATTTGTCTAAGGAAAAACAACCATAAAAGTCACATTAAGCAAGGAAACAAACATATTGTGATCCATAAACTATATTATTTTATATATCATAGATCATTCAACATCAATAATGCTAAGTTTGTTTTTATTTAAAGATACAAATGTTTTTGGCCATTAGGTCATCATCAGGCTACGTTCTATTGGCAATATATTATTTTGTTTTATATGATAATTTTTCATTGAGTTTCATTTTCATATCTCATATTTTAAATATTTCTGTATTTTTTAAAATTGATATAATAAAAATTGATGATAAATATTTTTCACTTATTATTTTCTCTTAATTAAAAGCTTACAACCTGATTATTAAAATTGAATGTGGCCTGTAAGTTTCATTTCTGTTATTATGTGTGTTTTTTAATCCAAATTGGCTACAACATACTGATGAATAAATGAACACTGTAAAATATGAATTTTCACAAATATATGTTGGCTTTTTCCTGATTGCAACCCATTTTTATTTTCACAAGAAATGAAGGAATACAAATTTACACCAGCAGTCTTCATGTGAACATCACACGATAATTGCATTGTTGTAAAGTACATGTTGAGAGGAATTTCACAATTTTCATTCTTTTTTCAAATTTTTCTGTATGGTGCATAAATATGAAAGGAAAAAGTGCTAAAAATGTTTAAAAGAAATATTCTGATGATCAAATTGTTGGTAGTGAACATAAAGAAAGGCTTTAAGAGAAGTTGGATGTTATGAAATATTCTGAACATTCTTGTCGCTTGATATTATTCAAGCAACAAAAATACAGAAATCTACATTATAAATTATAAGATATAATATCAAAAAAATATTAAAACAAGATTTATTGCTGAAGCAAGGGGCAGAATGTTAGCAAATCTGTGAGATCAAGGATAAAGGAAGTTAGAGTGCTGGGGCAGCCTCTAAATATATGGATAGCAGATCAAATAAAAGAGCAATCTGGAAAGAGCTTTCCCACCATAGTAGAGAAATTCTTATCAGTTTATGAAGCTTTTAAAAAAAAGCTGAAAATCCTATAGATTTGCCTTCCTTGAGTGCTAACAGTGGTTTGCTGGTTTTAAAAATTGCAATGCTTTCACAATAAGTTATCTTTAAATTTTTTCAAGATAATGTGTTAAATTTACTGTATTATTTCATTATTAAATTTAATTTAGCATATATTTAAACTGTGTTATTCTTTGAGTTAAGTTAACTACCAAATACTATTTTTTTGTGGCCTGCCCCTAACCCAATTTATTTCATAAACCCTGTTATTTTTTTTGTGTGAGCTCTTATAAGAATGTAACTATTATATTATAGAAGAGATAATCGTATTCTATAAATAAAATTAAAACTTTAAAAACCTAATTTAAATTTACCATGGTTGCATTCGGCAATCATAAAAGTCAGGATCCTTTTCATCATCATCACTCTTTGGCCATTTTGAACCTGAAATGTAATTTTAAAATTTATTATTATTATTAATTTAAAAATTAAAGCAATAATTAATTTTAAAGTTTTGCCTGGAAATATACGAAGAAATCCTGTACTACTCCCAAAATATTGCCAGTGAAGTGAAGGATCTGCTGCTAAATTGTTTCTGAAGACAGGATTGAGGTATTCAGACCATTTAATAGCATTTACCAAATTTGATTCTATAAAATAATCATGTAAAATCATTCTATCTGATGGATTAACATAAACTTTATTATTTTAGTCTAATAAATATATAAAATTTAAGTAAAACAAATATTTACTAACCTTTGTCATAAACATTTGTTGGAACATGTATAGAACTATGCATAGTATTTACAGGAATATCAAAATTACGATGAGGTTTTAATTCTAATTCTTTCCACCCAGCATCTTTTACTGGTTGTTCATTTGAATCATATATTTTTTTGGCATTGAAGTATTCAAACTAAGGAAATATTTATATTTTATTAAAAACAGAAAAAGTTATGAAATTAAATTCTGTATTTAAATGTAATCATATAAAACTAACATTTAGTGTTTTTTCATGTTGATGGGTAGACACTGCTTGTTCTGCAGCTTCAGCTATCCTCTAGTAAACAAAAAAGTATGAATAAATATATTTTAAAATACTATATAGAATATATTAGATCTCTAATTTGTTATAAACTTCAGTATATTATTTTAGTAGTAAAATACAGAAAATCTCAGATTTACATAACTGGACTTGTGAATGGTTCAGCAAAAACCCTTCACAAGTCGAAACATATACATCAGAGCATATCCTATATAGTACTATACAGTATGTCACAAAGATGTAACATTAAAAATAGTTATATCAAAGAATAAACACATAAGTTGGCTGGATTTCTACATGGTAAAATAGTCGCTAACCATCTTGGAGGATCTGGATTTAATTCCAAATTTCACGTCTTCAGTTTTACAGAAATTCAGATTCAGGCCAGTTGTTAACAATAATTGACTTAATAAGCATATAAAACACATATAAACATGATAAATGATAAAATTAGGAGAAAAATGTTCATATCTTGGTGTTATAGCTTTATCTACCTCAACCAGTATATTTTTCTTGTAAGTCAGGGAATCTCTGCACAAGTACAGAGCTACATATATTGGAACTATGTAAGTCAGGGACTGTCTGTAATGGAATATTAAATGAAAATAATAAAATCTTTATTATAAATACAAAACTAATGAAAGGGTGCATGTTCTAGAAAGTAGAGAAAAAGAAATTCATTTTTGAATCTATTTATCTATTCATATTTTATTTCAGCAATTCGTTTGTTTGTTCATTTTTATCTTTTATTTTATAAAGCATTACAAAAATTGTACAAATTACAACTTAAATATTTCAGTAAATTAAAATTTAAGTCACATTTTATACAGGAATTCCCTTGATTAGTGCAAGTTTGAATAATGCAGTTCTGATTAGTGCACAAAAAAAATTTGAGTCTATCCCTTAATATATGCAGTGCCAAATTTGATTAGTGCGCTTCAACAAATGCTTTTCTTTTTTTTGCAAACTTTCCAAAGAGTTGGCAACTGAATCTCGGGGATTGTAGTCTACATGATTAGAGCACTGCAATAAATTTATTTATTTTCATTATTTTTTAATTATATTAATATTACGACTTTCATCATGTAACTGTTATATTTTAAATTCATTCGTAATTTTATTTATTAATAAATTTAGCGTGAGTGGCAACTACCTAATAATAGCCATTACAATATTATATAGTTAGTCTTGTCTTCAATTTCTCTCCAGTACTTGATGTCTACAGATGTGCAATTATTTTTTACAAAATTTATATAATTTTGAAAAATTTTTTTTTGAAAAATAAATTTTAATTCTTACTATAAATTTTTAAAATACTATACCACATTCCTCAATGACTTAAAGTACATGCAATATAGCTGTACTTTAAGTCATTGAGCCCATGTAATGCAATATAGATATGTTTTGAGAGAGAAAAAAATACATGTTTATAATTTTGATATTTTCCAGGATTCGTTATAATTATTCCCATCGGTTTTTTAGTTTGATTCATGCAGTTTTGATATATGTGGTGTATTGCAAAGATTTATTAACTGCACTAATCAAGGGATTCCTGTAATTCAACTTCCTTGTGTATAGTACAATATTAACTCTAAATCTGGAAGTTGGCATAAAACTATTTATATAATTTATTAATCAATTATTCATTTTTTAATTTAATATCAGATATACAATAGATTTCAATTTTGCCAGAAAAATATAATGTGAGATATGTTTTCTGCTATCAAACACTAAGCAAATGAATTTCAATACAGTATAAATAGCTTATATATATATATATGCTTTTACCGCTGCAAAGAACGAAACTTATTCCTAAATAGCTTATATATATATATATATATATATATATATGTTATGGCCAATGCCTCACTCTAGCCAATTTATGAAATGGCTGGCCACTTCTAGATTTGGCCAAAGCCTGAAATATACAAGAATTTATGACTATTTCGGGCTTTTGCCAGCCAATTTGCAATGCACCTGACAATCAATGGCAAATTTGAAAATTGTCCAAGAAAAAGTGGCAAAGCTAGAAGTTTTGCAGAGCTAAGTAGCAGAGTACATTCATGCATCACATGTTGGTCTTGTAATACTAATGCAAGAGATTATAAAACCATCCATGTATAGAACTTACCCATCCACTAATATGAATGGGATTGTCTCTCAGAGTAAGGTAATGGGTAGAGACCACCTTTTGTAAGATTTCTGTAACCAATTTATTGTAATACACTATGGATTTTTTTTTATTTTCCCATAAGATAAAAATGAAATACCATATTTATGAACAATTCTGGAAAGACGGTAAATTTTTAATATTTTATTACAATATATACAAAATATTTTCAACATAATATTATAGGATCTCGGTATCATTTCCAAATCTCAACAAAAATATTACCGTGTGTAAAGTTTATACAATGAAAAATCAATCAAAACATGCAACAGAAATTTTGCTGCAACTGAAAAGAGTGAAAGCCAATCAATTCACACAAGATCAAATTTGATATCTGAAATTAGCTGCAAAATAATCATTACATATTTTCAAAATGATCAGAACTAGTTGAAAAACACACAAATTGTTACTCAGAAACATTGGAGATTGCTATATTTCCACTTAATATCAACTGATGATCTATGTATTAATGACAATGTTTCCTTGTTAAAAAACATCAATCTACACATTCCTGATGTTATTTGTGATGTGCACAGTAAATTAATATTTTTGAACTCATTTAAATAGGAACATTCACATAAATCTACATATTTTTAGTATTATAATTGAGAAGAGATAAGTATTTTTAAAAGTAAATTTGTGTATCCAGCTGTTAACATAGGATGTGCTATAAGTGCAAAGAGAACACAACATAATTGCTTTATATATTTTTGATCATATTTGTGCAGTATCCAATATTTAAATATATACAGAAATATTAATTTACATTCAATCATACATATCCAGATATTAATTAAAAAAAAAATCAAAAGAATCAATAAGATAAATGTGATTGTGAACAATTGCCTAGAAATAAATATAATGGATTGCACAGCTAGCATGAAGGTGCAATGGGAATATTGCACAACTGAGCAATATTTCCATTGCATCATCATGCATTTATCTATTTCAAAGATTTGCATTCATTAAAATTTTAAACTGAGCAATATTTCCATTACATCATCATGCATTTATCCATTTCAAAGATTTGCATTCACTAAAATTTTATTTTAATAAATGGAAATCTTTAAAATGGATAAATTATTTTTTAAATATACTTACTTGAACAGCATCACGTTTCCAACCTAACATATTTTTTACATCCAGTCGCATTTCATCAAACATTGGTGGTATTTCCACCCACTCAACTGAAGCTCCCTGATCTACAAAATTCTGTCAAATAAAATTTATTTTTTAATTTCTATTTTCAATAATTTATATTTTTATCAATAATTTAATGTTAAAACTATTATTATAAAATATATAAATTATTTTAACTATACATAAAATTTTTTAATTATTTTTTATAATTTGTATTATTCTTGTATAAAACAGATCTTTTTGAATTAAGTATTCAGATAAAAGCATTATAAACATGTGTCAATAGATAAACAACTATAATAGATATCTATTACAGAATAAAAACAGATTTTAATCAAGTATGAACAAATTTTTAATTAATGAAATGATTTTATATGATGGATTTTGGATTTATGATATGATAAATCCAAGTAAATAACTTTTGATTCATATTCTGATAAGTGGAATAAATTAGCAAAGCATTATTTTATTGTATATATAGCTATTTGTTTCTTTTTAATTGAACATTATTATTTTAAATTGATATATATTTTCATTATATAAAGCAATAAAGTTATAATAGAAAAGAAAGCTCAAATCCAACATTACAGGTACTCCTCACTTAATGACCTACCTGTTTAACGACTGCTCGAACTTACGTCCGAGCTTAAGACTATTTTTTTTAATGGAATATTTGGTTCTCATACGCATCGCTTACGACTTTTGTTTGTAAGTTCCCCACACTCATAGTTCTAAAAAAACTGAAGAAAAATACTGTACTTTGTGCATAATTAAGATATAAATTTTTAATTTGAAATTTGTTTCCAATATTTTAATATAGGAACAAGTTTTTCGCTTACCGACCAATTCGTTCTACGACCAAGTCGTGAGAACGAAACCCAGTCGTTAAGTGAGGAGTACCTGTACTTAAAAGCATCAAAAACAAAAGAAAAAGAAAACATTTGAAAATTTAAAAATTCAATAATTGATTTTCTTGTGCAAATAATAAGTTATCACATACTTCAATACAAATGAACAAAAAAATTATATTTAATAAGAATTTTTTATATTAATATCTATTATTTATTAAAACTCTTGTATCTATAGATAAAAATTTCTTTAAAATATCTGAAAATATTCTAAACAATATATTTGAGTGTTGAATACATTACATTCAAAATAAAATAAATTCCTAAATAACTGTTGATTACATTATATTATAAGAGAATAATAATATGAAATTAAGTCTTGGAAACATGTACTAGTAATTTTTCACATATTAAAACATACAAAAATTTATATTGATATAAAAAAATTAAGCCATTTTTATTAAATTAAAAAAAATATTAACTTAGCAAAATTAATTTCTTCCTATTATTAGAAGCTATATCTAAAATAAAAATATGATACACTACATAAAATAAAACAAATATACAATCATTATATTGATATATATTAATAGTCAAACGTGGCTGACTGACTGGATGTCACTTTTTCAGTTGAACCACTGTACCGATTTCTATAAGTATGGTATCGTTAGAAAGGTCTAATTTTTAGATGTCTGCAACAGCCAAAATTATTTGTTGTTAGTAATAATTTACAAATTAAAGAATAAAAATTAAATTAAATTTATAGTTCCTCTAAAAAGAAAATTCCTCAGATACCTCTGTAACATAATAATGGATGCCATTTTATGATTCCCTCAATGATGATGGGATTCTCTATACGAGTTCGAAGGTGTATTTCATTGTTATATACAGTACTAGCATACCCATGCCCGGCGTTGCTCGGGCAGTTCATGGTGTAGTACTTAAGTTATCTATTGGAGATAATGAGTAGGGTAGAAAAAGATGTTTTAATTAACGATAAAGTGAACTGGGAGCTACCCCCAGCTTGGAAATATGTCTTAAAGAGTAATTATGAATATTAGGAGATAATAGGACTATAAAAACTAGGCAGTTGTATACCCGATTTTATAAAGCTATGTGTGCTGCGTATAGGATAATTACAGTAGAAATTTACTCTGGGGTAATGGCAACGAAAGTATGGTTGTTTGGTAAAATAATTTTTTTATATGGTATTATTTGTGTATATAATTTTGAATTTGGAATTATTGTTATAATTTGTAAAAGAATTTTTTGAATTGTTAATAGAACGTAAACGTTGTATAGAACGATGTTTGGTTTGAAAAGTAATGTAATCTAGAGAGCCTGATGAGGGTGTAGTACACCGAAAACGTTTGTGTTATAAATAAAGGATTTTGTTAACTGACTGCTTGAAGTGCTGTTAATGAGAATATAACTTATATAAGGAGTGAAAGCAGTAATAATTAGAAGGTTATATGAAA
>AYEL01090437.1:0-22049 GCA_000484575.1 Olivierus martensii
TATATCACTATTGTAATTATGGATATAGAACAGGCTTAACTTACCTGCAAATTCAACATAAAATTTCCTTTAAAATAAAATATCCAATGAAAAGGTATGATATAAAGTTACTGACTGAACATAAATTGATACTGAACAGTATCCTATATCATAATCAGTAATAATTGTTTTAGCTAAATAATTCTGTAAAAATCCAATAATAGTAATGCAGGTAAGTTATCTGTTGCCCCTTACTTTGACACTTAATGCCATCTATATCAATAGATGATATTTATTATGATATATGATATTTATTGTCAAAAATGAATATCAATAGATTTCAAAATATATAAAATCAATTTCTAATAATCAATACCTGTCTGTCACAGAATTTAAGCAAAAAAATTTACAAACAAAAGTTATTTCATAAAAATCCATTCAGCCGTTCTTGCATTATAACCGAACATACGCTCTCAGGCATTTCAGATTTATAATATATATACCATATATACTCGTGTATAAGCCGAGGTTTTTTTCTCAAAAAAAATTTTCTGAAGTGGGGGGGTTGGCTTATACATGGGTCAAAAAAATCAACTTTTTTTTTGGCTGGAGAAATTGAAGTAATAAGCAAAACCATTGAAGTAATATAAGTTATTGAACGTCTCCTGAAGATCAGGAAGGAAATTTTGTGATAATTCATTTAATACAATACCAGGTAAAATTTTATCTTATCCCAAAGTGATCGAGCGCGTCGCGACGCCGCGCTGCCCGATACGACGCGACGCAAAAATTCGGCAATCGATCGAGAAGCTTACCTAGGATTCATTTTTGAGTGAAAAATATATTTATTTTTCATTATTATAAATTAATATTTTAATCCATTCGCTAGAAATCAATAAATGCTTATTATATTTAACTCATCCATGATTTAATTAAAATAGATTAAAAAATACCTAAAATAATATTTAAAATAACTGAAAAAATAATAATTATTTAAAATCTGTACTGAAAAATTATTTTAGTCTATCAAAAAAGAATATCGTATACAAAATCAAAACTTCAAAATCGCACATTTAACGTCTAGAAATCACGTTGCACATGTCATCCTAACAGTGTATGACGTCATCATTAGGATGATCTACTCATTTTAAAATACGATCAAAGATTTGAATACGATAACTCAACTCAACTAGACAAAATACAGTACAATGTAAGGGAAAACGAAACTTCGAATGGTCTCTTGGGAACCGTGTGACGTAGACGTATTCCAATAGAATTTTTACTGTGATACTTAAATATGAATTTTTTTAGAAAAGAAAACAGTTATTCAATAATAATAATAAAAAGAAAATATTTTTATGTAAATTATAAAAATTTATTACTATTCGTTAACTTGATATTTTCTGAAGCTATGTCATTCTCAGATATCAATCTTGCTTCGGAGTAAAATTTTACTTTACCTGCTGCGATCGAGCGCATCGCGCCGCCGAATTCAACCTGCATTTACTGTATATAAGTGCATCAGATAGGGAACTCCGCGCTGCCTGATGCGCTGCGACGCAGAAATTCTCGACAATCATCCAAGATTCTTAAGTAGGCACACTGTATTGAATCACTTTAGCTGAATTATTGTCAAGAATTTCTGCATCACGGTGCAACATCGCCTATCTGATGCACTTATACAAACACAGGTTGGAGTTGGCGGCGCGACGCGCTTGATCGCTTCGGGTAACGTAAAATTTTACCTTTTAAATTATATATTGGTGTTTGAGTTGGAGTTGGCGGCGCGACGCGCTTGATTGCTTCGGGTAACGTAAAATTTTACCTTTTAAATTATATATTGGTGTTTGTATTATAAATTATATTACATAATAATATAATTATTGGGTTGTTCGGAAAGTAATTTAGTTTTTCCCACCTGTGGCATTAGTTGTATTTTTCCTACCAATTTTATTCTAAGCTACACATTGTCATTATAAATTTCGACACCTGACGTTTCAAGGTATTTTTATAAAAAATTTCTTTTTCATTCTATGCAGTTGTTTTTTGTGTCCTATCAAAAATGGAAAATAAAATGGAAATTTTTGGCATGTTTTATTTTTTTATTACCGAAAAAGTAAGAACGCTGTTCAAGCAAGAAAAAAGTATGTGAAGTGTAGGGAGATGTGTTAAACAGAATGCTAGTGCCAAAACTGGTTTGTAAAATTTCATTCTGATAATTTTGATGCTAAAATGTACCACGTGCAGAAAAGTTAGTTGAAGCTGATGGTGACAAAATAAGGGTACTGGTTGAAGAAGCAAACTGCTGAATAATAACATGAGAAATTGCTACAAGATCGAATTTATTGAATTCAAACTGACCAGTTGAAACATTAATATTTGGATTCCATATATTCTCAAAGAGAGATTTGCTCCATCGCATCGACATCTGCGATTTGCTGCTCAAACATGAAGAAAATGATCCCTTTCTGAAGCAGATCATAAATGTTATTGAAAAATGGATTGTTTACAACAAAGATGAACACAAGCAATCATGGAGAAGAAATGAACCAGCTCAAAGCACTCCGAGACCCAATATTCATCAAAAAATGATGCTCTTTGTTTGATGGGATTTCAAGGGAATTGTTTTTTCTGGAGCTTCTTACAGACAATTCCACAATTAATTCGGAAATGTACTGCCACCAATTGGACAAATTGAGTGATTCCATCAAACAGAAGAGGCCAGAATTGATTAACAGGAAAGGCATAGTGCTTCACCATGAAAATGCCAAACTTCATACAAGTTTGATGACTAGCCAGAAGCTATTACAGCTTGGATGGGATGTGCTACCATATCCACCATATTTGCCATATATGGTGCCCTCTGATTATTACTTATTCCGATCTTTACAGAATTCTTTAGATGTCAAAAATCACTTAGTTCAGTTTTTTGCAAGCAAAGATCAGAAATTCTATGACCATGGAATCATGGTCAAAAATCACTTAGAATTTCTGATCTTTGCTTGCAAAAAACTGAACTATTACCATGGAATCATGCTACCACCAGAAAGATGGCAACATGTGTTGGACAAAAATAGTCAATATATAATTAAAATATTTATATACTATAAAAAAATTGTAGTTCATTTTCATGAAAAAAACAAAATTACTTTCCAAACAACCCAATATTATTTCAATCAAAATTCTTGCAACTGCTGTTTTGGCATACTTTAACACATTAATTTTTGTTATGCCATTAAAAATATTAATATTAGATTTGTTTTATAGATACTGCAGCTTTTGTACTTATTTGATTTTTGATAACAAATCTAACATTCCAACTAAATTGTTTTCCATGAACAATAACATGCCTGTTAAGTTATAAATTTCTGTCCACATATATTCAATTATTATAAAAATAATCCATACAGAAATATAAAAATTAAGTTATTTCAAAATTCAAATTATTTTAAAATATCCATCTTGTATGAATATAAAAGAGAATTCCATTATATGCAATCATGCCATTTCCAATAGAAATTCTTTCCATATCTTGCACAAGGCTTTTTGAGCTTCTATGCTAGGTGTGGAATTTAGAGTATGTCATTTCAATTACTTTTAGCCCATAATTTGTAGTCAAAAATTTAAATTTGGAGCAGTGGCTGGTCATTCTTTACCTGTAATGAAATCAAGTCATTGTTATATTATCTTGGCTTTGTGAACTGGTACTGAATCTTGTTAAAATATCCAGTTCTTATTCATAAATATGATCTTCGGAAGTTAATTAAGTCTCTAAACAATACCATTATCAATCCGGCCCAGGGCGGAAAAATACCATTATCAATGTAACTTTTGGATTTAGTCTGTCTTATTTGTAAAAATGTAGATCCGATATATTTTGAACAATAATTCCAACCAAAACCATCAAATTCATAAATGCATTATGGACTGTGTCCTTGTAATATCCATTTGTATTGTTCAAAGATTTATATATAGTTTCAGGCATATAATCTTTTGAAGATTATATTTGTATCTCAAATTTATCATTTTCTACTTTGCATACAACATATTATGACTATTTTGCTAGAAAGTCTTAAATCTTTCAATGCTCTACTTAGTCTGAGCTTTTATTTGCATGATTTTGGCTAACTTACATCTTATGCAATTTTTTCATATATGTTGAACACCATATCATATATATATACATACATACATACATACATGATAAAAATGTATAATCATTGCATGGATAACACTTTTAGGCTTATGAGAATAGAAACAGCCTCCTTGTATTTATTAATATCTACCAAATTTTGTATATTTTCATCTAATGGTCAAAAAGTTAAATGGGGAAAATTTTTGAAACAAACATCTATCATTTTTAAATTATTTGTAGTTAAAGGATTAGCTGATGTGGCAGAAATCATCTTCAATAATATAACTATCCTACTAAATTTCATAAAAATTCAATGAGTACAGTAGAATCTCAATTATATGAGGTAATCAGTGGACCAAGGATACTTCAGATAATATGGAAAGTTTGATAAATCATTATTTAATAAACTGGATTTGAATATATTAATGTGATGATATATACTCTTGCCATTCACTTCATGTTGATTTTCTTTTATAACAAAACAGTTGCTTTCAATTTTAAATTTTATTTGCATTTTATTATATTTTAATTTTTTATTTTTATAAGGTGAATTCAAACACACGATAATTCACCTCAAATAATATGAACCCTTGGTTAGATGAGACTCAGTTAATCAGTACTACTGTAGTTCAAGATATATCAAGAAAAGATTTGATATTTGACTGTCTGCCATATTAAATGATTGAAATGAAAGGTTAAATGATGCAGCAGAAAGATTACTTTTACTGATAGAACATTAAATCAAGTTTTGTGAAAATCTACTCATTAATTCAAAAATTTTTAGTGGGAGGATGGTGCTGATCTTATAAGTTTCACTTTAGTAACTAAAAATTAACTTTATAAAAGCTAAGCTAAAAAATAATGAATTATTCTTGAAGTCATATCTTGTGGTCTTTCAGTCTTTATGGAATTCATGGCTTCAATTTAATTTGGAAAATTTTCAAAACACTCATATATTATAGAACTACATATAATGTAAACTTTTTTTGAACTACAAAATTATAATATAATAAATGTTAAGGCAAATTAAAAATTCAAATACTTTTTCTATGTATCTCAAACCATCTTTTAAATAAAATCTAAATACTGGAAAGTTGGTTTATCTTGTACAAAAGCTTTTCTTGAATGCAATATTTCTGAATAAAAATTATTAATTGCATTTGCTAAAATATAGACAATTCTAATATGAGTATGGTACACACACCCATATATATTAATCTATTTCTCTGACAAGATGGTTCAAATGAAAAATTTGTAATTTTAATAATAATGCTTTATAAATGAATAAATATCTTACATATAAAGATACATTTGTTCTTCTTAAATTAAATTAATAAGAAAAAATGATTTTCCAAATGCATTCAATACTTACACTGATGCACAAAGGATCATTCCTTGGGATTCTATACCTCTCATCTTGGCTGCTTTAAGATTACATAAAACTACTACAAATTTCTCATGAAGTTCTTCCATTGGAATTAATTCAGCTAAACCACTAACAATGGTCCTAAGCCCACTGTTATCTCCAACATCAACTTGGGATACATATAAACAATCAGCATCTGGATGCTAATAAAATAAAATATTAGTATAACTATTTTATATTTAAATTTTAAAGGCCATAAAATAAACTTTGTAAAAATAGGAAAACTAGATCAATCTAATGAATATATTTTATAAATTCAGAATTTTATTCCAAATACTAACATAAGGTAAAATTATTTTGCAACCATTCTAAGAAATTTATTTATTTTAATGGATTTATGATTGATATTGTTTTAATATCTGTACTTTTTCTAAACAAAAGAGTGGAATAGATCACCGTAACTTCATATAAATATGCTAACAGTCTATCCATTACACATTCAATTCCCAGATCTTAATGTATAGACTACTTAATTCAGCTACCATAATAGGCTTGTGAAATGACCTAGAGCAGCAAAAGTATTTAATTCATCAATAAATCATTAGAGCTTTATTTATGTTCCATTGTAACTGGGTTATTATATTTTATTATATTAAAAAATCAGCAATTTATTTTGCTTTTTATATTTTTTATTGATAAATGCATTTTAATTTATATGCAAATAAAATAATTTTACTTTGCATTTACAGGTATGGTGCTACTTAACAGTTCTAGATACATCCCATCTAATAGGACAACATGTGAATTTCACATTGTGCAAACATCATATATAAACAAATCCATACTGTATACTGCAGTACGATGTAGTGCTTAAATAGCCAAAATGTCTGAATGATTTTATGCAACACACATCTATAGTTGAAAGCAAATATTCATTTGATTAACTGTAAAATGATTAAAACAAAGTATATCTTGCATAATGTATATCGGGTTAAACCATTTACCAAATTTACTTATATCATCCATTTTTGCCATATTTTTGATTATTTTGAACTATAGGAAGATAATATATTACTGTATTTTAGTAAATTTAATATAAAATACATTACATATTATCCCAAATGTAATGAATTTAAAAGAAAAAAGCAATTATCTTATATTCCAATACAAAAAATCTGATTTATGTCTGAGTTCAATTTCAAAAATTTCGAACTACATTGTCATAAGTCAGAAATGCTCAAAATTTATGGATTTCTCATTACTAATGTTTATTAGGATATTATATATTTTAATAAACATAAGAACACAAAACTACAAGAACAAGAAAAAAAAAAAAAAATTATGCTTTTCATATTTCATTCCACTGGGTCAGAGATTTGAATTTTGAATTGCATTGATCAATCTTAACTGATGATTACATCATTGCCAATCATAATTACATCATTATAAGTTCAAGTGGTCATAAATTGAGAATACAGATAATATACTATTTTTATATTATTTTTTTATATAACACACATTATTATTTATTTATTTTTATATATTTTATAAAGATAGTATCTACATCTATACAGAAATATATCTATACAATATGATTATCATTTCTTCAGAAAAATAATTAATTTATAATTTAAATTGCATATAGTAGTAGCTTTTTTTTCTCGAAAATCTATAATAATGCTTTCCAAGTAAATCTTAACTCACAGTTATATTGATTTATTATTAGCTTCCAGTTTCATTTTTTGAATATAGGTGTTCCTCGAATTACAAACATGAAATTTCAGAAATTGTTTTTAATAATAATTTTTAAAAACATGATAACAGAATGCTATAGCAATCAATATTATATAAAATTATGCAGTTAACATATTGCAATAGTATTTCAAGATGGCAGCAATTACACTAAAAAAATCCTCACTTTAGAATCTGAATTTTATATTCAAATCTGTAAAATAAGAAACTTCTAATTAGTCCATTTGTGAAATATATTACAAAACACAGTATATAAAGTTATTTCAGTACTTTTAGAGGCCAAATAACAGCAGTATTCAAGTTATAAACAACCTGAGTTTTGAACAAAATTTATGTAAAAATTACATTCATAACTGCACCTGTATATAACTATCAACTTGTTACATAGATTCTTTTCAAAATCACTAATGTTTCTGCTATTTGCTATAGTTAGAATTAATTTTATATATACTGTACATATACAGTGAAAAAGCTATGTAATAAAATGAATTCAATACATATACACTTAAAGAAGCAGTGCATAAACTGTGGGTCATAACCCCTCAAGGGATCACAGAAAACTGTTGAGGGTCATGAAAATTTTGAGAAATTCTCATATTGACTCTCAATTGGCAATGAATATTCGGAATTGAAGAAAAAGGCAATAAAAATATTGACACAGTTGCATCAACTTATATGTGTGAAACTGGTTTTACAAATTAGTTCCAAAAAAAAAAAAAAGTATATAACTATCAACTTGTTACATAGATTCTTTTCAAAATCACTAATGTTTCTGCTATTTGCTATAGTTAGAATTAATTTTATATATACTGTACATATACAGTGAAAAAGCTATGTAATAAAATGAATTCAATACATATACACTTAAAGAAGCAGTGCATAAACTGTGGGTCATAACCCCTCAAGGGATCACAGAAAACTGTTGAGGGTCATGAAAATTTTGAGAAATTCTCATATTGACTCTCAATTGGCAATGAATATTCGGAATTGAAGAAAAAGGCAATAAAAATATTGACACAGTTGCATCAACTTATATGTGTGAAACTGGTTTTACAAATTAGTTCCAAAAAAAAAAAACAAAATATCAGTTACATTTAGATCCTGAAAGAATTTACGTTATGTCCTCTCAAATATTAACCTTTTGCTCTCCTTGATTAAAAAAAATTCCATTTTACGCTCGAAAGGGTTATGAAATATGATACTTAATATTCGATATTTTGCCGTAACTTTTTTACTTTTTAATTTTTTGGCACGAAACAATTTATTTTGTTGTCCAATACTCTGTCCTGATATCGTTTTTTAATTTTAGTTATAGGACCAAAAGCACTTTTAATTTTTTGGCACGAAAAAATTATATTTTGTTGTCCATATACTCCTTTAATTTTTTGGCACGAAAAAATTATATTTTGTGTCCATATACTCTGTCCTGATATCATTTTTTAATTTTAGTTATAGGACCAAAAGAAAAAAAGAAAAAAAACGAAAGAATTAGGCCTAATATAGGACCAATACTCTGTCCTGATATCGTTTTTTAATTTTAGTTATAGGACCAAAAGCACTTTTAATTTTTTGGCACGAAAAAATTATATTTTGTTGTCCATATACTCCTTTAATTTTTTGGCACGAAAAAATTATATTTTGTGTCCATATACTCTGTCCTGATATCATTTTTTAATTTTAGTTATAGGACCAAAAGAAAAAAAGAAAAAAAACGAAAGAATTAGGCCTAACTTAGTTATAGGACCAAAAGAAAAAAAGTATGAAAGAATTAGGCTAATTAACATATGTAAACAAAACAATTTTTTCAAATTATTCATAATTTCTGCATCAGATAAAAAAAGGATTATTATATTAAATCACAAGATTATATTTCTGCTCATTTATATGAGCGGGTAATTTCTAGTGAATATTAATACAAAAGTTTTAATAGTATAATATATACTTACTTTAATAAATTAAGAAACAAACAGAAAATCACAATATCTCAACAAATATATTATTATTTTTTCTAAAATTTAATGAAAATATTTGTTAAATTATACATTAAACAAAAACTAAAAATAGTGAATATAAAACAGTTACCGTAGTTCTTATAAAAATTACAATATACAGAACAATATCAAACAGAGTGCATGAAAATGAATTAGCCAGAATGTCTCTATATAGAAACATTTTGACATTGCTGCAGGTCCTACATTGCTGTTAGGGGTAATCATATTCTATTTAGAGTATGATTACCCACACAGCAATGCAGGACCTGCAGAGATGTTTCATGCTAATACTTATAATTTTTATTATCAGTTATAATATTGCTTATCAATTCAGTTGATAGCAATAACCATTATTCTTGCAAAACACTTTTGAACTCCCCAAGATTTTTAGGAAGGGTGAGTGCAACTGCACATTTCCCTAAACCATCCCAGATGTACTCAATTGTGATAATGTCAGGAGACTTGGCTGGTCAATCCATATGAATGATGGTTTGATCTTGAAGATATTGCTGTACTGGTGTGGCTGAATATTTTATAATCTAGTAAGACAAAGGAATCTCAAACTGCACCTGCATATAGGCAAGCAAGAGTTTATACCTATATCTTCTAGCATTCCTGTTTCCTCTAGGAAATACATCAGATCTTGCAGCTGTCTAATGAACCTAATGAAATGCCATCCCAAACTATCAGGCTATCTCCACCATAAGGGTATCTTTCTTAAATATTAGAGGGAAAAATAGCATGCCTTTTTGATTCTCTCCAGATCAGAGTATGTGTTGAGTGACATTGTAGAACAAATCTGGACTCATCTGTAAAGTGTACAGACCTCCATTAGGTTCCAGTCCAATTGATATGATGTCTTACTCATAAAATTTTTATTTTGGACAATCTACTTCTTGTAAACATTTTAATATATATCTAGCCCTTTCTAGCAGAAACAATTTTGCTTTGGAACATTTTTGGCTTACAATCCAACTATATATATCCATATTATAAGCTGAAAACATTCCAAAATAAAAATCTTTCTGCTAAAAAGGACTAGTATTTAGTAAAATGTCTTACCCATTTCAAATATTCCTTCCTGTGACAGAGGATAAGGGGCATGTAAAGTGCTAGTCACCCAGCATATAGAATTCCTTCAGGAAACCTGTGCAGAGTGAAAGCATAAATCAGTGTTACTATAGCCACACTAAGGGCAGATCAAGGTGTGTTGAAGTAGTGCTTCTGTCCTTTGAACTGATAATCAAAGATATTGATCATCTACTGCACTAGTAACCCTTGGTCTTTCATTATTGTATCTCTATGTTGTTTGAGAATTTTGAAATTGGATCCACAATTTTGAAACTGGTTAGTTATACTGTGAATAACAATATAACTAATATCTGGTTATATCTGGTGATTTTGGCCTACTTCTAGCTTTCCAATTGCCTTCTATTTCAATTCATTGGTTAAATAATGTCTACTATCCAAAGACAGTAAATACGACCACTTGCTTTTGCATATAAAGAACTGTATAAACACTATTAGCAAGGTAATAAAACTTTTATTGGCACATAACATTTTCGGACAATATTCAGTCCCTCATCAGTATGCCTCTCTTTTAGTGAAGATTACAAAATTATCAAAATTAATTATCTAATATCCAAATTCTAAAATTCACTTATCTCGATTTTTCTCTTTCACACTTCAAACATGAATTATGAGCAACCTTTACACAGCAGCTTTTATGATGTAGCTGATTTTCATATACCAAGGGCTGCAGAACTACTTTGAATACTTTATTCTTACTCAGTGTTGAACACTTTATGTAATATACATTAATTTCATGTATATCCAGCTCTTTTTAAAGAAATTATCACTATTTTTCTGTTTGATCTATAATTTATGAAACCATTGTATTTACAAAATAATTACACAATACAAGAATTTCAGTCTCAAAGCAGAGATCAATTATCAGTTTGAAAGATTAAATTAAATAATACCAATTTTTTAATAGAAGCAGAATAGACATGAATGAACAGGAGAGGTAAAGAAAGGTAGGCTTAGTAAAAATAAGCAATCTTGTAGCTCTGCTCTTCTTCATCCTTTCCTGTTCATTTATGTTTATTTTTGTTTCTATTATTGTATGAATATCATTTTAATTTGCCAACACAATATTTATTTATATAGAGAAATTTAATATTTCTTAATGAAACAAAGTTTAATCAGCAAATACATAAAATTAAGATTATAAATACTGTACTGACTAAAGTAATTGTATAGTTATTTTCACTTTCTTGTTCTATTTGCATGTTTCCTACTGTAAAATAAGTATTTTACCACCATGATCATTACATTATAAATGTACTGTGAAACCTGTTAAAATGACCTTGTTGAAGTGACCACCTGTCTAAAGGGACCAAATTTCAAATGCTGGTTTATTTCCCATAGGATGTAATGCTATTTTTGTTCTGTATAGTGACCACCTGCCAAATATGTATATTGACCCTCACATAGTTTTAAGAAATTTTAATCTGCTAGTGACCAAGAAGATTAATTTTATGGTATAATTACTGTATTTTCCTTAGAATTTTTCTGTTAGATAAAATTCTAAGGATTATTATTCCATTAGAATTTTTCTTTTATAATAAAATAGACTGTTAAACTGGTATATTAAAGAGTAAATATAATAGAGACATGTATTTTGAGCATCTAATTTTATCAATTTTAGCATTTGTAGCATTTAAAATATTTAATTTTAGCATCTATTTTTATTAAACATAAATTCAAATAATCATCAAATTCAATACATCTTAACACAATATATTGTATACATACAATTTAAAGCTATCATAACAATAAAAAATAATAGAAGATCATGACAATTCTTCAAATATTAATGATATGGATACAGCTTCAAATTTTATCTGAGGGTTCATCAGCCATTACAATTGTCTTGTTTTTTATCTTTTCTTTAATTTCATTTTTTGATCCTGCTGCACAAATTGGTACATATAACTCTTTGCAAATGATTGGTACATGGATAAATCTCTCGATACTTCAATGTATTTAATGAGGTACTGGCGCATTTCTGGATCATCTAACTTTTCCAATGTTATATTAGCTTTGAGAGACACATATTAGCCGTATCTTTGGTAAATTCCAATTTATCATTGGTTCTTTTCGTTTTCACATTTATAATGACTGTGATTGTAGATTGGATAGTACTCATACTTGTAGAATGCTTTGAAATTGCCTTCCAGTGATTCACAGATTTCAGATGCTTTTCCATTTTATCCTTTTTGAAACATTCTATTCAACAATTACAATGCCTGCACATTAAAATGTTTAGCATCACATATACATTCTGTGGACTTTGTATGCAGTTGCTCTTTCACAAATATTAATTTTGGTATGCCCAATGGTGTTTTAAAGCTAAAAAAATTTATATTACAATTATTAAATTTCTTAATGTCACGAATTAACCAAATGAACTAGCCAAACTTCCCCTGGCGGATAAAGTTTAAATTAAGTTTATTACAATGAATTTGTAATAAATGTAATTTAAACTTTATCTGCCAGGGGAAGTCTGGCTAGTTCGTTTGGTTAATTCATAAAATGGTTTATCCCCTGTTAGTTTGTTGTTAATATATGATTCTTAATGTCAATAAATACTTCAAAAAAAACTTTAGTTTAGGTACCAGCCTATCAACAAACACTAATGGAATAAATAGAACTTGTGATGTCAACCACATGCATATAATGGCAGTAATGTAGCCACAGTACCATAGACAAAAGCCTTGATAAAAGCTATTGTTATATACACTTATATTATAAATAATATTTTTTTAAAATTATCGGTAATTAATTTGAGAGTTATTTCTGATTTTAGTACCTATTCGGATATTTTATGAATTTCGCATAAATTAGCATCTATTGTGAATTTTAGTATCTATTCAGCATCTATCACAAAATGCTCAAAATACATGTCTCTAATTATAATACTACTGTATATGTATCTTTATACAATATTTTAATTTAGGTTTGTCTATGTTAAATGAAGATAAACAGGTTAATATTAATTGTAGTACAGTATATGCTTGCTATAAAACTGTTCATCAGAAGGTGATATATGCTGTATGTCATCATTATTGCTTTACCACAAGTTGACAATTTTAATTAATATAAACTTGCAGTTTGGATTACTCTGTTCACAGTTCATTCACTGCAATGAAAAAAATGCCTCCGATTCAGTCAAAACCCAAAAAGCTCAGTTACAACAAAAATTGGAACTGATTAATTTCTTGGAACATAGTACACAAAGAATAACTGCTGAGAAGTTTGGAGGCAGCAAGACATGTCCATAGAATTAATAAATGAAAAGCTTAGTACCTCGAATGCTATGAAGTGCAAAATGAAAATGAGAGTTTATTTTAACACGCAATTTTCATTAATTTGTGTAAATTTTCTTTTTAGCATTCAGTATGCAATAACTTAATCTGTAGGAGCTTTTATTTTCAATATTTTTTATGATGAAAAGTGGTTTTTTTTCTCTTTTGGGGAAAGGGAGGATCACTGTCTGTGTATAATGACCACCTGTGAAAAGTGACCTGTCAATCCATAGAAAAAACACAAAAGTTTAAACAGCCTATCAGCAAGTAACACTTTTTTAATAGAGTAATTTTGTACTTAAGAGTAGAAATGTACTGAAGAGGTCCGAAAACGTTATACTCTATTAAAAGTGTTATTTGCTGATAGGCTGTTTTAAACTTTTGTGTTTTTTCTATGTGGATTCAATATGAAGCAAGTTGATTTCTACATATTTTGTGACCAGTCAAGTTGATCCAGAAGAGTGGTCACTTTAACAGTAACTGTAGTTTATTCAATACAGTTATTTATAATCTCAATTTAATACTTTTGTTAATTAGACTTGCTATTCAGAAATATTAAATTTCCCTTTATATACAGGATACGATAAAAATTTATTACAGTAGTTAAAGAAACAAAAAATAATTTAATGAAAATAAATTGCAGTAGTTTAGGAAAATTATTAAATATTGCGCCATCAAAACAATGTCATTCATTATGATTAAAAATTTAATTAACATGTTCAAAATGCTCCCCTTCATGTTCAATACAATGCTGAACCCTACTAGCAACACTTCTATAAGCCATTTGACACATTTCTATGATAATTACAGAAAATTTATCAGAAGTTGCTTGCTTTAATTTAGGAATTGCTTTCGGTTTGAAGCTGTAAATAAGATCTTTCAAGACACCCACAAGAAAAAGTCAGGTGGTGTTAGGTCTGGTGATCATGATGGTCACTGAACTAATATTGCGCCATCAAAACAATGTCATTCATTATGATTAAAAATTTAATTAACATGTTCAAAATGCTCCCCTTCATGTTCAGTACAATGCTGAACCCTACTAGCAACACTTCTATAAGCCATTTGACACATTTCTATGATAATTACAGAAAATTTATCAGAAGTTGCTTGCTTTAATTTAGGAATTGCTTTCGGTTTGAGGCTGTAAATAAGATCTTTCAATACACCCACAAGAAAAAGTCAGGTGGTGTTAGGTCTGGTGATCATGATGGTCACTGAACTGCTCTTCGTCGTGTTATCCATCTCTCTCAAAATTAAGATTTAACCATTCCAGAATGTTTAACCCATAGTGAGATGGCGCACTATCCTGTTGAAAGTAAATGCCATTTCGATTCAACTCTCGGCCAGAATTCTGTTTGATTAACAGCACATCAAAGAGTATCGGCCCTATTATTCTCATGAATGAAATAGCGACCCAAACTGTAACTGCTGGTAGGTTATCTTTTTTCAAAAAACATGTGGGTTAACATTGCTCCAGTTAAAAAAAAAAAAAACGTTACTTTTGCCACACCCTGTATATAATCATTTTGTTGTTTTAAGAATTATTAGAGAATTTCTAACCAGCTTCTCTATTGGTTCAGCATCCTTTACTCAGATTAGTTGCAGAATGTCTACAACTTTAGGTTCAGCATATCTTTATTGTTTTATAATGAAGTTTATTATGGGGAAATATATATTATTTTTACAATGTGTTTTAGTAAAGTAGTTCCACTTTTTAAAATTTGAATGTTAAAATCCTACTTTGTAAATATGTAGGTTAGAGTAAAATTTGAGGTTAGATTTTAGAAATTGTGTCCTCCTTTCTTCTTCTATCATTTAATTTATTCTCCTTTGTTCATCTTTTAAAATAATACTAGCAGTAATATCATTGATAAAAATATTTGTTAAATATTTTTGTCAATGGTATTGCTACTAGTATTATTTTTGTACCATTTTATATTTTTAATGTATATTTATTAAATTACTGATATATTATTTAATATTTATAAATAGAAATTTTTATTGCTAATAACTTTATTGATGTTAACTACTGTTTTGCAATATGGGGTATTCACAAAGTCTGTGAACACTACAAATGGCTATATTTTCACTGAGAGATTTGCAGCAAATTTATTTGCTTATTAATAACAATAAATAGAAAATTGTTTCCCATGTTCCAACAGATATAAAATAAAATCGATTCGTTCACATTCAATTTTTCTAAGAAGTCTTTTTGTGGATTTACAAAAATTAGATATTCAAACTCTGGGTTGTAAAAGCCCAGTCATAATAGTAAATCTAAATAATTATTCTTTGTTTTTTAACTTTTCCTGCTTTTATTTTGCCTCAAGTGCAGGGCCCAATTGGGTGCAATCGGTCCAATTGGCTTATATCCGGCCCTGGATACATAACATTATTTGATCAATGATACATTAGTGTATTCCCTCTCAGAATACTGTACAATTTCTCAAAAAGATATGGGTAAAATATTAATATTAAAAAATAGTTAATTAATCAAATGATTTGTCAAATGGCAAATAACTATATATGACAATATGTGATCCAATTTGTGATATCTTGACCAATGATCCTAATTTTCATATAATTCAAGCTGTAAAATCCTTATTTAATCAATAGCTTGCATTTATGATGGTCTGATGGTACAGCATAGAATTCATGCCATCATTCCAAATGAGGAAAGGAACAGATCACTCAAATACAATGTTTATAATTGTTACTTGAAATGAATGCATTTCTTTCAATTACTCTTCATTTTATTGTTAGTTTCTGCATATCCAAAATATTTATGCTATTATTTAGACTTAACAATTTTCAAATATTTTCCTTATGCTTTACTTTCATATTAATGTTTATTTTTAGATAAGTGCTTGTAAAGCATATATTAGAGTTTTATTTAATTTCTTTTTTTCAAAATCAATTCCGATATTTTTAGAATATAAAACAAATTTTCTGAACAAAACGGCATTTATAATATTGCACCTATGGGAAATGAGAGTTCAACTTAAGATGAATTAAGTTACAATGGAAATTTTGGAACCAATTAGGTTTTAAAGAAAGGAGATCATCTACAGAAAGAACATTTAAATGTTTTTAAAATAATCAGCATATTTCAGTCAAAAGAAATTAAAAAGTATTGTTTATATTTTAATGTTTTCTAATTTAATTTTATAATTAAAATTGTAACTTCTGCAAATTCATAAAAAATTTTGGATGGCTAAGAAAGAAAATATTCAAAGTACGTTTTTCATTTATATTACAGATATATATTTTATTTATCCAATCTAACTAGTGTTCCTATTCTTCTATATTCTAGATTAAAAAAGAAATATTAAATATTTTTAAATTTATATTTAGAAGCTATATCCCCATCATGAATATACCACTACAAATAGTCTTCAATGTCAAAAGAAAGCTTAAATTTTCAGCTAAGTAAAACAGTTCTGGCACAAAGATTCTTTAATAACTTTTAAATGAGAAATTTGAGCTTTTTCATTTTGTCTTACTTTATTTAATCTTTTATTTAAAAATTTCAAAAATATCTACTGATAATTGAAATTAGTATCACTAGAATTAATCTTAAAGAGAAATTTGCCACAATAAATAAAAAAGAAATTTTTCAAGAAAAATTCAGGATAGTTCATTTCTGATGATAATTTATTTTAATCTATATTACTTTAGCTCAACTAATATAAAAAAAGTGTATGGCAAAAATATTAAAAAATAGTATGCTGTCAGTTACCTATAGATATAATAATCTAATATAACTTTACCATTAACATTTTTTGCATTGAAGTTATATTAAAGATAAGAACATTGGTATGAAATTTATTATTAGATTAAATTAATGATTTCCTTAAAAAGTCTTTGCTTTTATTTATTTGTTACAGAATTAAATTTTTACAAATTATTTGGATATTGTACCTATACCTATAAATTATATATAACTATAAATACCTATATATTGTACCTATAAATCACTAATTCATTATTATTTTTCTAAAATTTAATAATCATTTTACTTTGAAATTGTTTATAGCAATTGTTAACTAACTAATAGTTAAATTTATTTTTATTTGAATTAAATTAAGAAAAATGATTAGTTAATTTTATAAAAGCTTTGACTCTATATGCCTAATTCTGACATATTTACTATTTTAATTTTTAATTGGTGACACTTAGCCTAAGAAGCTGAGGAATTTATATCTGGTAAATATGAAAAAATAAAAGTAAATTAAACATAATAATATCTTTCTTTATACCTTAATATTTATAGATTAAACATTTTGAATATTTTTACTAAGTGCCATTTTATATACTTTTTATTTTATTTATGAAATAAACTTTTATTTCTTTGAGAATTTCAAAATATAAGTGACTCCAATTAAGTGTTTGACTTTTAAGACTGAAAATTAAAGCTTGAAGCCAAAATTTGGTGTTTAGTTTGATGAATTTTTATAATTTAACATTAAAAGCACATTTTTATTTCCTTAATTTAAAAATGAATTTTTTTGAATTAAAAGTAAAATAAATGAGGAATTAAGAATCTATTATCTCTATACCACAAACAGAAAAATCCAAATAAAAGTATAAAAAATACAAAAATTCCATTTGTACAAAACATTCAGATAATATATCTTTTTACTTAATCAATAAATGCAATACTAAAGAATATCATATTTTTTATAATTTAACTGTTCATAACCAACAAAAACAAAAATTAAAATAAATTTCCTTTATTATTTTATTATGTTTATTCTTTTATGCCTTGTCAATATAAAATTTTTATAAATTATTTGGAAATACTGTTGATATTAACTACCGTATTTAATTAGGTAGCCTTAGAGGCCTGTCACCATTTAAAATATAAAAATACATGCCACCCAATGAAGGTTAAGAATGCTATTTAATGAAATGGAATAGCATCAGATTAATTAGTAATTAGATTCATTTATAATTTTAATTCTAAAAAACTTTGTAATAAAGCAAAATAAAATATACATTAAGACTTTCTAAATGCTACAATTATTATTGATTTCTCTAATATGAGTTTCTATTATATTCTCCATAACTTTTTTTATAATTTTTTCAGACATAGAGCATAAACATCTACTATATTTGTAGATTACAAGTTCAAATATATTAGTTTGCATTATTGAAACATCATATTATTTGATTTATTTATGTTTTCATATATTGTTTTCAATTTTAAGTATCATGTTATTAGTACAATATTGTTCCATGCAGAATTGCCTCCCTTTCAATCAAGGAACAATATGATGTCATAACATTGTACAGGTGCAATCATTGTAATCATATAGCCCTGGGAGTTTTTAAGCCAGAATTTTTGTTAAAAAGTTTTTCTGACTTATAAAATTTTATTTGTGTAAATTTTTGAAAAAGGTCTCCTTTTCATAAGTTGGAGAATAGTTGTATAATTAAATAATTTTTATATATTATCAGAGTATAAACAGTCATTTTAAAAGTTTTTACTTAAAAAAATATCATTTTTTATAAATCTTTATATTTTTTCAGAGATAAAACTATATTACATTTTTATTTTAGATATTTAAAAATACATAATCAGTAAATTCTTTAGTAAACAAATAAAAGATTTTCATAAATTGTGATGTTAAAAAACTTTCACTGATAAACATTTTCTGAAAAATTTTTACCCTACATTCTTTAGGTTAACTACTAAAGTTTGCAGATAAATTTACAAAAAGTTTGATTGCATATTTCAGTTACTATTAATCATAATATTTTGACAATATTTACATTTAAAATATTTAGTATTATTTAAATTTATGATATTTAAAAATATCCAAATATTTACTTTTAGTTAATAGTTTTTATAATTCCATTTTAAATAATTTAATTAATTTTTTTTATATTTTTGAAAAATCTATATATATATATATATATTAAAATGCACAATTATCTTTTATGATACAAACTAATTTAATGATTTTTTTATATATTAAACTTAAGAATTATAGTAAAAATTTTATTACAATAAAACTTAAATAAAAATAAATAATTTGTTTCAAAATTAATTTAAATTTACTATCAAAAACTCAAAATTAAATTTACTAATTTAATTTAAATAAACTCAGTTATATGAATTTGTGTATAACTTAATAATAATAGTAAATTACAGTATTTAAAAGACTGAATGAAGATTTGAATTGATATTTCATGTGTGTTATTCTCTTACTAAAAGTAATGAAAAATAAATTTCCAATCAAAATATTCATAATGAATTTGAAATTGTCAGAAATGATTAACATAAAAATAACTAAATTCTGAATGAGAAAAAATTGTTTTTTCTTGTTCAGATTTTGGTTATTTTGAATTAATAAAGAAATAAATAATCACAAGTTTGTTAATTCCCATGCATTTATTAAAAATGCATTTTCATTTTTACTTGAACAAAAACAAATACTGTACCATATATTAGATCTAAATATAATCAGAATATCAGTTAAATACCATAAACAAGATTTGTTTGTATGGAAAATTTGGTATCATTTCTACTAGAATAGCTGTAATGACTATTGTAACTATATACAAAGAAATAAAAAAATTTTCAATAATATATTTTATCATGTAAAATGAGATATGGTAGATTTCTTGAAATGATCAGAGCCTAACCTGTTTTATATAAACATTATTTTCAAATATTGAATACTTTAAACTATATTTAGTATTTCAATCAGATACAGTCATATATCACCTTACATCATTAATTGATTTCAAGACTTGCATCTAAAATTGGAAAATGACTTAAGTCAAATAAACTTTTTAAAAAACAACCTAGACACTCTATAAATAACCCATAACATCACTAACAACATTTTTAAGCATCTGAATAATTCTATAAATTATTTTTACATATTTTAATCATTATTTTATTCATTTTTATGTTATTTTGCCCTTTTTATTGATTTTTAGGTGATTTTATGAGTTTTTAATAAGTTCACTGACTAACACAATATACAATTGCATAAATTGACATTAAGGCTGGTTCTCACAGGCATAAATGCGGCATCAATACACTGATGTAAATGCATTGCATACAAAATGTTGAGCATACCGAAGTTCAAACCGAAAGCGTACGATGCGACATAAATAAATATCATCATTTAGCTACTGACCAATTACTGTGACATCATTTGAAGTTAACTGATTCAATTTGGATAACAAAACTTAAGAATTGCTTTATCTATCAATGGTTTCTGATGTATCTTTAGGTGTCGTATATTGAAAAGTAAACATCGAGACATACAGTTTAACAACATGTAACAAGTTTTTAATTCTCTTCTCAAAGGTGATGCAAGACTATTGTCCTGGGAGACTATGACGATATGCGTCCGACTCAGACAGAAGACAAGACGAGAGAGCGTGGGAGAGTGACTCAATGCAATGACGCCAAGACATGTTTTTCTGCAGGAAGCACCCGACCCTAAGGGCACTTAACAGTCAACGCACCCTTGCATCATCTTTATGACCTCCTATAGTGGCTATTCACTTTATTGGACATCACCGACCTAAAAGCAATATTACTTTCCTTTTAACTTTAGTTTACCGGACATAACACTTCTCTCCCCTTACGGTTGACAAAAAGTTGTATTTTTAATTACAAAGGCTAGTCTCCGGTGACATACAATAATTTCCCTTAAAAAAAACTGACTGACTGATCAAAGGTTATCTTAATTGATGCGTTTACAATTTTCATTTCAGAGAACTATTTATCACATAAAAAGAACAATAATTTTAACATCATATAATTTATACCGACATTATTAGCTATGTATAGTCACTATGGCTAAACCTTTGCGGAGGCCTACTACATCGCCCATAATGCGTGACTCTTGAACTTGACCCCAATCTGGGTTGTGTAAGACTGTCTACCAGTTTTAGAGGGACACCTCCGGTAGAATTCCCTGAGTGACCTTTAGATTCATGATCCGCAATACGTGATTCAAAATTGTCATCAAAAGAGGCAAACACAGGAGGATATAAATGATCTTTTAAATGACTGACCTGCAATTGATTTATATGGACTTTTCTAATGATATTGCTGGGACTAACCCTTACTAAGTATAAGCATTTGCTTAAGCACTTACAAATTCTACCAGTAACCCATTTTACTGGGCCTTTTGTGGGGGTCAGGGGGTCTTATTGACGAAATTTTGGCCGAAAAGCTTGAGCGACGTGTCGGGTCCAGAAATAAAGTGAGACATGCAGCAAACAATTGACAGCTAAACTATTTATAACTAAATAATATATTTAATATAAAATAATAATAATACTAATAGTACAAATAATAACAATAAAAATAATACAAATAATTAGAAAACATATAACATGAATCAAAGAAAAATAGAATAGAATAAAACTAACGAAAGTATTGATGCAAAGTTAAAACCGAATCCTAACCTTAACTGGGGCGA
>AYEL01090438.1:0-13983 GCA_000484575.1 Olivierus martensii
GATTATTATTTTAAATTCTGCGAACAAAGTCTGATTCTATTGTTTGTTGGTGTTATATATTTGACACCTGCGAGTGGTGTGACATTGTAGTTTCGGATTCCATTGGAAGAAAAATAAACATCTGTCCGATCCTTACACTTTTTCCCTCCCTATGACTGACCAAGACAGGATCATTAATTTTAAATTTTTGCAGAGTGACATTGCTGTTGCCCGACAATAACCTTGAGGCTTTTTTAAGGTTACCACATGTAGATTGAGTTGAATCGATTGCGAACCTGACCAGACGAAGTTTTCTCCTTTACGTAATAATTTATATAAGGGTTGTAGCAAATCTGGACCCATTGGAATAAAATTCCTATAGAAATTTAACATTGATAAATATGATTTTAACTGCGTGATATTTGACGGTGTTGGACAATTCAATATCTTTTCAATTTTCTCTTTGGACGGTTGTTTACCATCCCCAGATATCCGAAAACCTAGAAATTCCAAGGATTAATACCACGCAAAATATTGTCCATAACCATTTGAAAAATAGCTGGACTGGATGCCAGACCAAAGACAAGATGGTTATATGTATATAAGCCATCAATAGTATTTACTGTTAATAACTGTTTATTCTGCTCATCCACTTGCAGCTTAAGTATACATTTGACAAGTCTAAACGACAAAAAATAGATGACCCTGTAAACTTATCAAAAAATTCATCAATTCGTGGCAAAGGATATTGATTAACCATTATTTGGGGGTTTACTGACTTTTTAAGATTGACACATAAGCGCAACATTCCATTCTTTTTTGATACGCAAACCAATGGTGAGGCTCACTGACTATATTGAACTTTGGTGATAATGCTCTTTCTTCTAAGCGACACAGTTCTGATCTGACTTGATACTGCAAGGCATACGATACATTATAAGCTCTTCGAAACACCGGTTGCTCATCCTCTTTTAACCTGATATTTACCTTGAAATCCTGAATTGGACAGTACATTATAAGCTCTTTGAAACACCGGTTGCTCATCCTCTTTTAACCTGATATTTACCTTGAAATCCTGAATTGGACACTCGTTAGCTGACTTTAAAAAGGTACACGGAAATTTATTTGCTAAATCAGTCAATAACCTAGACTTTTCTGACGACGACATGACGATATTACAATCATGCTCTTCTGGCCCTAAAGGCTGATAGGATTCCCAATCTCATAAAAAGGATTCCCAATTGGGCTTTATAATATTTAACCAGTTTCTTCCCAGTAAGGCGGAACAAGATAAATGTTTAACCACAACCAGAGGCAAACTAAACCGAACATTATTAACTTTTACCACCACTCGAAAAAATCCACAAACTTGTAAATTGTGCCCATTTGCTGCAGCCAATTTCCCAGAAAAGGGTAATAATAACATATTCCCAAATAAACTTTTAAATTTATCAAATGACAATAATGTAATTATGCTACCCATATCTACTAAAAATTTAACTGACTGATCATCAATGCTAATATTAACATACATTGCATTCTGAGACTTAATATCGCTAAAGGTATTAACATTATGACATTTAACATATACAACATTAAGTACAATGCACTGAAGCACTGAGTGTAGATCTCAAAAATCGATGTAACATTCCCTAGTTTCTCACAGATAATAGTTTCCTAAACATTAAGTACAATGCACTGAAGCAAAGGTAGAGAGTGTAGATCTCAAAAATCGATGTAACATTCCCTAGTTTCTCACAGATAATAGTTTCCATCAAAAATTTAGAAACCTCTCTCACCCCCCCGAGAAATGCTTTCTTGCACCCCAGGTTAAGAACCACTGTTCTAGAGTAAAGAAATATTCATGACATTTAGTCATATGAATTGATGCTCTGCTATCAAGGATCCACACTTCTTGATCAAAGTTGACAATATTGTCTAATTTATCACTCTTTAAGTGTGTTGAATGCTAAGAAATGATTCTGCTCATGGGTTTCTTTTGTCATTCTAGGTATTCTATCCTTTTGGAAGCCTTACAGTCTTGTGCACTTTTTTCTTACAATTATATAGCATGCCACTTTGATTTTTCCTTTTCTTTATGCTTTTGAATCCTGTTGTTTATTGATCCTACTGAGTGTAGTTGTTGCAAATGTTTCTTCATCTTTCTCAGAAACAATTAAATAAGCTTCTTTGTCCAGCAGACGAACAGTCAGGTTTTCAATGGTTTGTTTATCTTCTAAGAATTGAAAATCAAGCTTATCTAAAGTTTTTATAATTTGGTGGCAATGATTCTAAAATTTTAATCATGACAGATGATTAAAATTTTAGAATTTTTGATCTTTTCTCTAGTCTCTTGGAGTTCTTGAGCTATATATTCTATCTTAGCAATATGTTACACTATTGAGTCTTTTAAAACCATTTGATATTGATAATATTTTTCATGTACCAGCATTTTATTTGTTTCAGACTTCCAAAAGGAAATAGAATCTAATTTCTTAAGTATTTAAGCTGTAAATTCTTAAATTCTTTTCAATTAATGTTATTTGCAATAAGTCCATTGTTGAAGTTAATGTAAACATTATGATAGCATGTCTGTTTCATTCATTAAGTTCCCTTCCAGGTTCAGTTGGTTTTGGTTCAGAACTGTCCACTATTGCATTGATAGACTTTGCTCTTAGATTGCATTCATTTGAAATTTCTATTGGTGATAATTTCTTCCATCGAACTTAGAGATGCTACTCACAACAACTTTATCTGACATCATTTTAAATTAGAAATCATACTTACAAATTTGTATATCCAGATGTAACTTGTCTCAACAAATTGTTTGACAATTACAGTAAATGATGAATGACTTAATCTTAAAAACTGAATTGATTAGTCTACTAAAGACGTAGATATTCTGCAACTAATCAGAGTAAAGAGGAAAAACCAAGCACTAAGCAGAAATAAATCTTTATTTCACAAAGGAACGTTTTCAAGACCAATGGAGAATGGTCGAAAATGTTCCTTTGTGAAATAAAGGTTTATTTCTGCTTAGTGCTTGGTTTTTCTTTTTTACTCTGATTAGTCTGTTCACACTCTTCACTTTTCAGTTTTACAATTTTCCAACATTTCCTGAGCTCATAGCCTATTATGAATTTAGGTAATAAGCATTAAAAACACTTGTACACAGGTTACAAAGTTACCTTAATATACAAATATACTATTCTAAATTTTAGAGCAATTGCTTATCTTCCGTCATCTATATATCTCACGTAAAGTGTAGCCTCCTGTATTAAAGCTAGTACTTCTGTTTCTTCAATAGATCATAGGGTTCATCCATAAACTACATCACGCTATTTTGAACACTTTTTTACCCCTCCCCCCTTCGTCATATTTCGTCACACTACGCTTGAACCCCCTGATCGTGACGTAACAAATTGGAAGACACCCTCCCCTTCTATTTAAAATTTTTTCTCCTATTTTACATAAAAAAATAGAAAATAAGAATAATTTTACATTAGCATTTTATTACATATATTTTTTAACTTACTAATAAATTTTAGCAGAAGTGGATACAAATGTCTTAAAATTATATATCATATTTTATTTAAAAAATGTAGTTTTCAAATATGTTACATTACCATCTTTATTTTTTTGAAAAATAAAACATAAACATCGTCTAATTTCAAAATAAAACTAAAATTTAAAAATCTAACTGCTCTCTTCAGTGTTTAAATAACTATTAAATAAATTCTAAGCACACATAAGCAGTCCAGTACTTTTTTTTTAACATAATTAATAATTTTTGCTTCGTCCCATATAATTTCCAGGTCTTTTTCATACGTTCTTTGAGCTAAAGCTGTAGAAAGCTTCTCTTTTTTTATATCGTTTTTATGCTCTTGTAGTCTATCTGAAAAATTCCTCCCTGTAGCCCCTATGTAAACTTCGTCTCTATGGTCTTCTAAATTATTTATTGGTATTTTATATATACCGGAGTCAAGGGATGCTTTTCTTTTTTCTTTATCGTTTCTCAAAAGTCCAAAAATGGTGGCCGATCTTTTATAAGCGCATTTTTTGTTAGTCTTTTTTAAAACTTTATTAACACTTTGATAATTGTGGAGTCTATAGGGTAGTGAGACTCTGTCAACTACACCTGTTGGATCTTGCATTTCTACGTCGTAATGGGCTTGCTGTGGAGCTTGCCATTCTTCTAACAACTTTTTCCTTTGCTCTATAAGTAAACTCTTCATAAATCTAAAACCATACCCATGTTTAGCTCCACATAAATAAATTCTACGTATTTCTTCGTTCAGATAAACTTCTCTATTACAATGGGTTAACGCACATCTAAAATATGCTCGAAACGCTGACTTTTTATAAGACCATGGATCTTCGGACCTTCTAGATATAAGAACAGGCGTAGTCATTGGTTTAATATACACAGTTGTTTCTAGACTTTCTAGGCCAGCAAATATTCTAACATCTAAATAATGCGCTTCTTTACAATCTTCCAGCGAGAGGTTAAGTTTAAGCCCGTATTCGGGTTTGGTAAAATGTTCTATCAGCTCTGAACTTGAACTCTGTTTCTCCCATAAGACAAATAGATCGTCCACATATCTTGTATATAAAAGCATTTCGGCTCTAACACTTGAATTAATTTGATACTCTACCTCTCTTATCACAATCTTTGCTAAAATACTGGCCATCGGGCTACCGATCGGCACTCCTTGCGTTTGCTGGTAAAAAAATCCCTTTATACTCGAAATATGACTCATAACATACAAGGTGCGCCAAGTCTCTAAGAACTTTAGGATCACAATCTTCATCTTGAGAAAACCTTAAGAGAAACCTATAAAACATCAAACAGGTGGCATTGAGATTTAAGGACAGATAAAGGGATTCAAAGTCTAATACAGATATTATTTTGGTGCCTTTAATAGAGACTGAGTGTAGATGATCCAAGAACTCTTGTGATGATTTGATAGAACAATGGTAGCCCTCTAGTTTGTGAATACACCACCTGGCTAGGCTTTTTTCTAAATAAAATGCCGGGGAGTGCTGCTTCTCAACAATTGGGCGAGCTGAAATCGAATTTTTATGAGTCTTGATAAAAGCAAATATTCTGGGGCATGCCGGGTTAGGCACCTTCTTTCTTTCTATAAAGGATGGGAGGTTAGGCTTCTGGAGGAATTTAGCAACCTTTATTGCTAGCTTTGAAGTAGGATCATTAACCAAATTTTTAGTTTTCGAATCTGCAATGTATTGAAGTATAAAAGACTCATAGCTGTCTTCCTTAACATCACCATCTTCTTGGACTTATCATCACGAGTAACAATAATATGTTGGTCTAAAAACCATTCACTCTCTTAACATCAATAAGTTTTGGGTCCTTTGTTCTTAGGTCGCGCCTCTTGCCATCCAATGTCTTTCTGTTATGCTCAGCAATTATTGCCCATCTCGTATGCTCGGCATCTAAGTTGTTCAAGGGTTGAATAATCTTCTCTAAAACCGGAATGTCTTACACTAAATTAGCTTGCTCTAATACAGCACATGCAGGACCTTTTTGGATTAAATCCTTAACAAAGGGTGGAATAACGATATTATCTAAAATAGTAATAACTTCTTCCAACGGGAGAATGCATCTAGGTTTACTATGCAACTGGTTCTTGAAAATCCATTTTAATTTCTTAATATGCTTTCGTCTAAGGTGCAATTTAAAATTTAGCATTACCTGGTCAATAACATCCATTTGCTCCACTATATGATGGCTCTGTGTTGTACTAATAACTGTTTTCAAGTGCATAACATAATCTCTTAATCCATAATATTTCCTTTTCGCACTGGATATCGCCAAATGGAGACATATCATCTTAGTATTATAAAGAACTTTCTTTGATCGGACGGGAAGCTTAATCCTAAAAATGGACATAGGGAAAACCGAGTTAAGCTTACATTCCTTAAGGAAAATCATCAACTCTTCAGCACTAACTATGATTTTTCTTAAGGAATGTAAGCTTAAGCAACCTCCTCTATCCCAGGGCCGATGCTTTCACTCGGCTGTGCCAAGATTAGTTGCTGCTGGGATGCCAGACCTAATTCACCATGTAAATATTTTTATAAATATACCGATAGTTTACCCAAGTTTTATGTTATCAGTATGCACAGCATCTCTTGCATCCCTGTTTCACATGGCCCTGTTTTTATCTCAAATAACTGTACTTAAATACAACCTTGACTGTTCAAGACTCTTATTCATTTTCAACAATGTTTTGTTATCACTTGATTAAACATTTAATCACATAAAATTTATTTCATTTATTGTATCTTTTTACTCTGTTATAATTAATTTCCAAATGATAAAGTATTGTATATATTGATTGTAAATAAAAAACTAATATTTATTTTGTGATTATTATATAGTTCATTTATATTATGCTATTTTTCTAAAAACTATTTAACTTAAACAACATAAGATTATTTAATATAAAAAATTTGTTCACTTTGTACAAGCAACATAGGAAAATAAATACAAAATACATAATTGCACAACTATTTTTCCATTAAATTTTATTATTGATACATAGTATACATTTTAGTATATTTTTTTTGAAGGAATTGAATAATGTTAATGCACTGCTGCATGACTAATTATTTAAATAAAAAAATTTAAAGCAATCTTGTTTCACCAAAAAATTCACACTTATCAAAGCTCTTAATAGTAAACAAGATAATTTAATTACAAAAACATCTTCAAGCCTGTCAGTGAGTTATTAGCTGCATAGTATAGATAGAAAGTGATCAGTTTAGAAAGTAAGCTGCTCTCTTTCTGTCAATACTATGTAGCTGATGTTTATCCACTGAGAGACTTGAAAACATTTCTGTTAATAAATTATTTTGTTTTGTTAAGAGCTTTGATAGATGTGGATCAATTATTTGTTAAAATATTTAGACTTGTTCTGAAAACAATTTTACATCAGAAATGATATAAAAGTAACTTTTAAAAAAGAAAAAATTCACAAAAAAATAATTGTAATGGACATTTGTTATTATTTGCAATATATACAGAAATTCAGCAGAAATCAAGTTTGTTAAGAAATTTTTATTAATGTAACAAGTAGTTCTGGAAAGAACTATGGTTATCATTTACTTTCTAAACCACTTTATTTTGAAATGATTAAAGATAGAAACTAAAATATTGTATACTCTCATGTATAACTGACTCTTCTCCTATTTGTTTAAAAATTGACAAAAATTTGAAGCCAATGTATACATTAATCCCTCCAATTTACAAGTATTAGAACAATATTATATTCATTGAAATAAATAGATAATTTCTTTTATAATTTAAAAAATTTTCTAAATCCAGTTTATTATTGGAATAAATAAGACAATGTAGGCAAAATTCCATATTTATAGCATTGAAAGCTGGATAAAGAGCAGGATACAATCATGCCATATTTCTCTACAATAACAAACATTTCAATAAAATCAATTTTATTGAAGTGTTTGTTTGGCAGAAAATATCAAAGAAACATTAAAAGTTTCTTTTGTTTCCAAATCTCAACTAAAATACTTAACAAAGTCTAAACGATAAAAAAAAACAGTCAGACTTAAATTGTGCCACAAAAATTTTATTACAATTAATATAATAATAATGGGAAGCCAACCAGTATGCAGAATCATTGGGAGAACAAATCTGATGTCCAAAATCATCCATAAAAAATCATCTTGTATTTTCTAAATAATTAAAAGTATCAGAAAATGCATTAATCATCAATCTGAAAGATCAGTATGTAAACATTTAATTTCTCTGTTATTCCTTTTATTATTTTATCTTTAAACTTGTGAATTCCTTTCCAAATTGCCAGATGGAGTGAGAGGAATTTTTAGGTGGGGGAAATAAAATAAACAGAGAGAGGGTAGGGGGAAAAATCGGGGAGAAACGGGAGAGGAGAAGCTGGTTGGAAATAAACGAGGAAACATCTGAACTTGTTGTCTGAGTGAGTTAATTTTTACAAAGTGAAATCTTCTCGAAGGGACTGAGAACCGAGTTTTTTTTATATATTTGCCTACAATATCAGAAGTGGGATTGAACAGAACAAACATCCGGAATAGGTGTATTGTCAGAGAAATCGTGAGTAAACTTTATTTCAAGAATTTATATGCAAAAAAGAACTGGGCCTAAGTCAACATGTCCGATATTGAGAATTCCCGTAACGAAAAATTAGGAGAACAAGAAAACGATAATAGAACTAATGAAACGAATTTGTGTAATAACAGCTCCATAGACCCAATTGAGTTGGTAACTGCTGCTTTCTTGCAGAATAACCAGATTTTGGGATTACTAGCAGATAAGTTGGCTTTGCTAGGATCAGTGGGGAATGCGGCAACACCCATACACTCTTGGGCTTTCGCGCCACCTGCGCCTTCGCCCGCTCCAATATTGCCGACGTTCGTGAGCTCTGATGCCTTGAGAGCCATCCCCACCTTTTCGGGCTTGGAAGATGATTTGTCTGCCCAAGAATGGCTGGATGAAGTGAAACAGACTGCGGAGCTATGTCAGTGGACCGACAACATTAAGCTAACCGCAGCAAAAATGAAGTTAATTGGTTCTGCGAGAAACTGGCAGTGGTCAGTCGGAAATAAATGTAGCTCTTGGAACATTTGGGAACAGGCATTTCGTGAAGCCTATGTCCGACAACCGACAATTGTTGACATATTCCATAAAATGGAGCAGCAGACACAAAGGAAAGACGAAAATGTGATTGAATATTTTCGAGATAAAGAGCGCTTGTGTGTACAGGCCAGATAAGAACCAAAAGAAACAGTCGGTGAGATTATTTCCGGAATCCGTTCAAGACCTCTTGCATGACAGAGGTATTACCCGTTATGCCCTGCATGACAGAGGTATTACCACTGTGAATAGTCTAATAAGAGAAGTTTGAGAATATGAGCACTTTGCCTTTATATGAGAATAGCGTTTTGGTTCTATTGATGAGACAAAAGAATGAGAAGAATGGTCTTCAAGGCAAGCCTTCAAGTAAGATTGAGTTTAGTAATAAGCCTGGTACAAGCGAGCTAAAGTTTAATAAGTCTATAGAGACTACACCACATCCATGAGTTTACACAAGACCCAAACTTAGTGAGGTGAAGTGTTACAACTGTCTTAAACTGGGTCATTATGCAAGTGACTGTTCTGAACCTAGACCAGAAAAGAAGTGTGGAAATTGTAAGAAGTTAGGACACGGGACAAAGGATTGTCTTGAGCCAAGACGCAACTTTTCGAATGCCCTGCGCACTTCCGTGCTACCAGAAACGAGTGTAAAGGGTGAATCCGAGGAGACAACCTCCTTTCAGGTACTGGCAATGAAGTCCAAGTTCCCTAAGCTCATTCAACTACAGTGGCTCAAGGGAATACATGCAAACATTGATACAGCAGCCGAATTGAGTGTTATGAAAGAACGAGTAGCTCAAGCATTGGGAAAAATACCCCAGCAGGAATCATCGAGTATGATTTTAAAGGGGATAGGTGGGCACCCAGAAGTCCCTGGGAGTGCTTCGTTTACCTGTGAAAATAGACGATAAAGAGTTTCGAGAGGTTAAATTTGAAGTCGTTCCAGATGATGCATTTACCGGAGTAGATGTGCTGATAGGTGAAGACGTCATGGACAGGCCAGATATTTTACTTATACGGAAGGAATGAAAAGTAAAACTAGTTACTGATGATCAACAAAAGGAGTTACCAGAATTCAGTGTTGTAATTAACCCTAGAGTTGAGATAACTTCAAAAGAAAATACAAAGATTCCTCCAGGAGAAATTAAGCTGGTGGCAGCTACTTGTGATATCCAGGATGGTCCTGCAGTTATTGAGTGCAACAATGGATCAGACATACCAGTATACGAGAATTCTAAACAAGTACACTTACCTATAATCAACCCAATGAAGCAAGTCCTACCAATAAGTCGAAATAGAGTACTTGTTCGAGGCCAAACTACAGAATTAACTTCTGTATATAACTATAGTGAAATGAACAGTGATCGAAAATTAACATCGATGTTTGAAAAATCCGGGAAGCAGGTTTTAAAGGCCAAGTCCAAGAGAGAACTCATCACTACAGACCAGATACCTATTTTAGTGAGAATATTTCTAGTGAAGACAAGGGACGACTACTAGCACTAATAAATGAGTTCCGAATTATTTTTACAGTCTCATCGAAGGAAATAGGTATCACTAACCAAGTTCAAATGAAGATTGAAGAATATACAGGTAGTAAACCTGTATCTAGGCCACCAAACCAAGCCTCACCTAAAGAAAGAGAGATAATTCATGAGATCACGAGTAAAATGAAAGAATTAGGACTGATACAAAACAGTAACTCGCCATACAGTAGCCCAGTGATATTAGTACGGAAAAGAACTGGTGAACCTCGTCGTGTAAGAAAATGCAACTCAAGATGATCATACCTTAGCCCTGAAAGGGCCACACATTTACATAAAATGTGAAGAGGACTTTCATCTCCTGTTTGATGTTTACAATTGGGATTATTAGCAATCCCAATTAAATGAAGATGCCATCTAAGATGACAGTGCCCTGTAAGGAGCTCTGTTGGATATTGGAAACTTAAGATGAAATGAAGCATTGAAAATATTATTTATTTAGTTTATTCTATAGCAGAAAAACTACAACTTATCTATTTCAGGAACCAAACTGTTTCAAATATATTGTCTTAGGAGAACTTCTCGACATGTAAGTGTTGCCAGATACAAAAAATAAATTATACAATGTTGCCAGTTACATTAAATAAATTATAAATGATATTTGATTTGCAACAAGCCCTGTCATAATCTTAGCTTTATTTTTATGCAATGCAAGTAACTCTATAGTACTCTGTATAGAAGGACCTAAATAAGAGCTTTTGCTTGCCTTAGTTCAGGAGTAGACTTCCAATGAGTGAAGTGCTGAACTGCCAACCAGTCCCTGACAACCTGCCAAATATATCAAATCTGATGCCTAGGGCAGGTTCAGGTCCAATAAAGGGATGAGAAGTCTCCCTTCCTTGACTAACCTATCAGCAATCTCATTGCCCTCAATCTCTTTGTGCTCTGGCACCCAAACAAGTTGTACCTTATTCTGGTAGCCAGTTCCTCAAAGACTTGAAACTAAATAGATAAATTGTGGCCAATATATAATGGACATACCAGGCTTACAATCAGATGATGTAGATCAGCGGTCGGCAACTGATGGTCCGTGGACCACTGGTGGTCCATTTTAATGACCCGCAAAGAAATTTAGATATTATTTAAATTCGCTGAGCTCATTTAATAAAATAATAAAATTTAATAAATAAATATATGTGTGTATCATACTCAATGTTCGTAAACAATTTGTACCTTTAAAAATTATATTAGTGGTCCGCAATATCTAAAAAGTTGCCGAACGCTGATGTAGATGATAGGGAAAGATGGCAGAGATAAAGGAAATAGAAGACACAAGAAATCACAACAAGTACTTGAAGCAGGATAAATACACTAATTTATTATTAGATATATATAATATGCATTATACATATTAATAATACAATTGTTATATTATATGTAGTGCATATTATATATATCTAATAATAAATTAGTGTATTTATCCTGCTTCAAGTGCCTGTTGTGATTTCTTGTGTTATTAGAAGCAGCAGAACTCAGTTGTTTATAGCAATAGAAGACTTTTATAGAGATTCTCTAATATATATCAAAAAAAATGATTTGTATGTATTGTTATTCTGAGTATTAATATTTGCATGTTATTTTGTAGGAAAAAAAGGTCAGCAGTCAATAAACAAAGAAAGACATATAAAAATTGGAGATCAATATATATTTAGTCAGCTTACAATCAGTAGGGTAATCTTTAAAAGATTTGAATAAAATTGACACAGAATTTGGTGAATATAGTTACCTAAAGCCAATTATATATAAGTTGTAGTAAATATTATTTTGAAAATTTTACCTTAAAAATGATTCAGATTTAATATATGGTTCACATTTGATATTTTTCTCCTTTTAGAATCTACTTTAGATTCGTAATAGTTTTAAGTATTTCAAGTAACTTTGCAATTTGATTATAAAAAATTTTTAAATTTGAAAATTTATAATTAATAATTTATTGAGATGGTTAAATGATCTGAATTTATTATAATAATCCAGTTGAAAAATTACATGTACAGGAAATAATCAAAATTATCATTAATTTTGTCAATAATAATTTAATAATTTTTTTGATATAAATTCATCAATTTAAAAAATATTTCTTACTTTGGCCAACCTTCAAATGTGGAAACTGTGAAAAGTGTTAACATTGCTTTTGCAACATCATCAAAATTGAATTCATTATTTTCCCATTTCCTTTCTTCAATTGTTGGTTTATTTATATCTCCACCTTGATAGATAATAAATTCTCCCCTGGAATTCAAAAAGATATGAATTTATAAAGTTAACTCAGCCTGTTCTATCATTTTATTGTTTATAATGAATTTATAAAGTTAACTTCGGCTGTTCTATCATTTTATTGTTTATAATAATACTCTTTTAGGTATTGACAAAAAAATATGTAATTTCATAGTAATAATTATTACTTGTTTATTAAAAATAATAATAATATTTCTTTTAGCACACAAATATTCAATAAATTCTATAATTATTAGTGTTAATATCTTCAATTATTTTTAGCATATTTTATATTGTCTTATATAATAATTAACAATTATAATTATGATTGACACTAGCAAGATGGAATAAATCAACAAAGAAATAATAAACTTTTTGGATACCATCATATACAAAGATAGTAAAAGATATAGCTTAAATTTTACAAAAAGCCAACAAGCATATCAATATATATTCATGATACATCAGCTACAAAATGTAGGTCATCATTTGCACAATCATGCAGGAAGAATTAGATTTTTTAAAAGATATTGTTATAAAACATGGGATATAGCATAAAAATATTTTTACAAAACTATATATGAAGCAAAAAGGAAGGAGTTTGGAAATAAAAACAATGAATATACTGAAGAAAATATAAACAGCAATTAAATAGCATTCTGCCATTATCACAAATAGAAAAAATAATATGGAGATCTGCCAATAACTATTTCGTAGAGAAAAATGATCTAACAATGTTTTCACCCATATGAAATGAATAAAAACAATAAAAAAAATAATACTAAATAAAAAAGTGACAAATAAAATATATTGATACAGGAAGTAATAATACCCAATATTATGTAGAGATCACTAAGCAGTAGTACAAGATATCAAATAGATAAAAATGCATTATGATATCAGAACTCACATTTTGCAAGGATGTCGATATAGAATGAAATAATGTAAAAGTAATATCTAAAGTCTGATCTACCAATTCAATTTATATTAAAAAGAAATAGTATATATTTAAAGAAAATTTAAATAAATCTATAATAAATAAAAAAGATGCAGAAACACTTGTGAGATTGATTATTCTCCCAAGACACCAGAAAAGAAATAATTGCTACATGAATGATATTAGCATTCTACATTATATAGATCTTGATGCTGCACATGTTTCTATTTACATACCTTTTAATTTTTCTACTGTATATGATTTAATTTAATTTTTGCATAGTCTAATTATATTTAGTTATTACTTTTTTGAATAACTTAATGCAAGGAAACTGAAGATATATTTGTAATCCAAAATGTACTCTTGATTTTTATTTCTTTACACTATTAATCAGTATAAACTGATTACAGTAAAACCTCATTAATTTGAAGTATTTGGGACCAAAAAAATCAGACTTAAAATTATTAGATTGATGCATAATTCCATATCATTCTGATTTGGCCTGGCAATACTGATTTGCTGTTCATTTGTTTACCGTTTTTACATTGTCACTGTTTACTTTGGAGTGTTGTCTTGTGGAATATGAGCTGTCAGCGAGATTGTTACAAATGATTGTTATTTCTTCGCTGTTGAAGATGGAGTGTCAGGTC
>AYEL01090439.1:0-36316 GCA_000484575.1 Olivierus martensii
GAACATGTTGGATCATATATTAATTATGAGTGGAAATAGTGCAGAGAAATAGCATGAACACAATACATATCATAGAATAATTGAGAATCCATCTACAAAACAAGAGAAATTACTATGATAAAAAAACTTTACCTAATGAATAATTAATATGATTTTTGAGTTTTTTATAATTTTATTATGTTTCAAAAAGCATTTATAATCAATCTTGGAAAATGCATATTTTTATTATTAATTTGATTATTATTCATATTAATAACAAAAATATATATATTTCAAGATTAATATATTACATTAAAATAAATTTAACCAATAATATGGTGTTTGCATGCTATAAATACATTTAAATTATAGAATATAATTAATTTATTATATATGTTGAATATTATACACTGATGAATATGCAAAATATAAAAATCAAATCATGTTTTTTATATAAAAATATAAAAAATATGTTCATCAGTTTTGAAAAGTTATATGAACTGCCTATAACACTATTTTAACAACTAATATCAAGATTTTGAATTATATAAGCAACTTAGCTGTTAAATGGATAAATGCTTATATTTTATAAATTCATAACAACATATTACATTTTACTTCTTATAGAATGTACAAATTAATAATTATTGCATATTTGTAAAGAGACTTCTAAAATTTTCTGAAAATGTTTCAAAACTGTCCAAGATAAACTTGATTTTAAAAAATCACTTTTTCAAAATAATCACATTTATTTTATATGTATTTAGTCAAATATCATTTCAATATATGTTAATGAATAAAAAGAATTATATTTGCTTGCTTTAATTTTTTATATTCAGTTTTATGTTTGCAGTCTTGATTTCAAATTAACATAAAAATTAAATATTTAAACTATTCCAATTTTTCGAGTATTCTATGATAATTCTGATAATTCTTTCAGAATATGAACTATCTTTAACTTGATTCAAACAAGATCAAATCATCAAACAATAGAAAGGAAAGATTTTTCAACTTTAAACAAAGTATTGTATCAAATTATATTAGATAATGATTTCAAGGGAAAATTTTGTGATTCTTTTAAATTAGGGAATTAAAATTCAACTTTTATATACAATCTTCATTTATAAGAAAGACCAATGGAATAAATGCCATCCTGTGCTTGAAAAATGTATTCAAATCTTGGTACTGGCTGTTAAGTTCCTAAGTGGCTATCATCTCCACCATTTGTAACTTTTATCCAAATAATTTTCAAATAACTTCCTAATCAATAAAATTTATCAAAAATAGTTTTGAATAATGCAACTCATTCTAATGCAATGATGCAACTCATTGTATTTAGCTAGAATGGAGCTTCAAATTAAAAATTAATTATATTTTGAATAATTCACTATATTGACAATTCACTAGATGGTATACTTTAATTATATCAAAAAGGTATACTTTAAGTTGGGATTGCAGTTAATTTTAACTTAATAAGTACTTTGAATTAACTGATTTCAAATTAATGAGGTTTTTTTGTACTTATTTCTGTTAAAAGAAAGATCAAGTTTATATATACTGTATATAATAATTATTTTTATTGGAAGCCTAACAGAAGTGTTTGTATTGATCTATAATATAATGAAAGAGAAAGAAAGCTTAAACATAAAAGAAAGACTATTCAAAATATTTATCAGTAAAAAAAATTCTTAAACTATCATAATAAATAGATATTTTTTGTGTATAAAGGAGCAACTTATTAAAAATATCTATTATTTAATACTTAAAGAAAATAAGAGAAAACTAAGGCTATTTATATAATAATTCATTTCCTTATTATTGTACATTGTGCATTCTAGGAATAATTTTTTAATACACAATTAATACAAAAAAATATATTTTTTTTTCTTTTAAAGCTTACCTAATGAAAATTCTTCTTTGAATTGTTAAAAGTAAAAATCTTAATTTTTCAATGCACAATTCTTCGCAATTGTAAATGGCGGCCAAATCATATTTTGCAGATTTTCCTCAAATAATAAAGCATAGTTGTAATTGACAAAAAATTATATATATGCCACATTTACATGACAACAATAGATTTGCAAATTTATATTTGGGGATTATATAATATAATGGTTTCTTATATTTTTACATAACAACTATGCAAAACTAGATAATTTAGTTCATTTAAAGAAGTTATTACGAAGAAGAAATAAATTTGTTACATGACAACAATTTTAATTAGTTGTAAGGTAATGTTTTTATAAACTTATTAATTTATAGGTTATACACCATCCTCAGGCAACATCTCACAATGCAACGGAATTCTAAAATAGAAGACTACAAGCTTCGTTATGGTTAGAACAGAACCGTAGAATACATCTGCTTGATGCATTCTTTCTTTTTAAATTTAAACACATCAAGATTAGTCAAAAACGATAAATAACAAATAATATAAAACTTAGTTAACACATAACCGATTAACATATTTATAAGTTAACATATAATAAAATCAAATAAAAAAATAAAATAAAAATAAGATGCATAAAATTCATTATAAGGAAGCTCTGCTAATTGAACATTATAAAAAGATTTTTATAAATATCTTGTTATACTATCAAGTTTCCATTTAAGAAACATCTCTCTTTTTTAAGATCACTGCTTAGTCAATACGTATTTCCATACTTCAGACGGTTCCCAGCAGAGTCTATCATTTATGAGGTCTTCTTTATTAGATTATAAAGAGAAAAACTAAAGAAGACCTCATAAACAATAGACTCTCCTGGGAACCGTCTGAAGTATGGAAATACGCAGACGGTATATATATTAACTGTTTCCATCCATAGAAATCCCAGCAGCGTGTTCTATCTTCCACCGCTTTCTTATAGAAAATATGCCACCTGACGTTAATCCATTGGTATTAAGGAACTATCACACCTTATTTGTTACTCGTCATTTTTCCAATTTAATTATATATATCCTTCCTTGTAATGAATTTTATGCATCTTATTTTTATTTTTATTATTTTTATTTGATTTTATTATATGTTAACTTATAAATATGTTAATCGATTATATGTTAAGTAAGTTTTATATTATTTGTTATTTATCATTTTTTGACTAATCTTGACGTGTTTAAATTTAAAAAGAAAGAACGCATCAAGCAGATGTATTCTACTGTTCTGTTCTAACCATAATGAAGTTTGTAGTCTTCTATTTTAGAATTCCGTTGCATTGTGAGATGTTGCTGAAGCTTGTAATCTTCTATTTTAGAATTCCGTTGCATTGTGAGAGGTTGCCTGAGGATGGTGTATAACCGAAAACGTCAGCAAAGTTTTTTAAATAAATGTTTCTTTACTGCAGAATAATGCTGAATATTTTGTGATTTATATATTATTATTATAAATAAAAATTAACAGACAAAGCAGAGTATATGATGGCAATATCCTACATCAGTTTATTTTTTTTTTAGCTCATGGGATGGCGGTTGTTCTTATGCCTAGTGCCAGTCCTTTCCAGAATCACTGATATGCAACCATAGGGAAAGGCACTCCTGCAATGCCAAGGTGCTTTGTACCACAGACAAAGACATTACCATCCAAAAGTTGTTCAAAGTCTAGTTAGTGGGAGTGACTGGATAAGACTTTCAATCTTCCCAGTATCAGTAATGATTCTTCTGCAGGTCACCTACAAAAACCTTGTTATGACTTTTATTTCTTCAAAATAATCAAGTTTAGTCATCTTTCCAACTATTGGCATGACCAATAAGGCTACTCCAAGCACCAGCCCAAAGACCTCACTAAATCATTCAATCAAAAATAGCAATGGGATTGTATGTCACAATGAGTATCAAAATTTTCCTTTTATTAATATATATTTATTTAAATATAAATTTTATGAAAAGTTTATATTTATATAAATATATAAAGGACACACAAGAATAGATAGAGTACAGAAAGATATATAGAACACATCTCAAAAAATATCAGAGAAAAATTAGTAAAGCATCAGAAAGATGTTCGAGAAGACATTTACTGAATATTCTCACAACAGAACAATGAACAGTTAGTTATGACAAACTGAGATGAAGTGAGTTGATGAAAAATGCAGAATAACCAAGAAAGCAAAAATTTACAATATAAAACAGGAATATCAGACAGTTGTGAACATGTTGGATCATATATTAATTATGAGTGGAAATAGTGCAGAGAAATAGCATGAACACAATACATATCATAGAATAATTGAGAATCCATCTACAAAACAAGAGAAATTACTATGATAAAAAAACTTTACCTAATGAATAATTAATATGATTTTTGAGTTTTTTATAATTTTATTATGTTTCAAAAAGCATTTATAATCAATCTTGGAAAATGCATATTTTTATTATTAATTTGATTATTATTCATCTCACTGTAGTTGAATCTTTCAAAATGACAATTTGCAGAATCTTGCATTCAATTCTGCAAATTGAATGCAAGATTCTACATGACTTTCATATTCAAAAAGAAAAGCAATAAATATATATAAAGCTGGTGGATCAAATCCAAAATAATAGTTTAATAGATCACATTTTGTTCAATGATAAGTCAACTTTTCACACTTTGGTGAAATCAGTTAACATAATTGTTATATCTGAGTTAATGAAATAAACCTCTGAATTCACTGAATGGAAAAAAAGATTTGTTAAAAGTGAATGCATGACTTGGAATAACAAAATAAAAAATTTATATTTTTTTTGCAGAAGCAATAATCTAAAATTAAAAACAAATCCCATTTTGCTTGTCGGACCTTAAAAAAAATTATAGATACAGGACCATTTTCAGGCTGGACTACCCCCCCTTGCAGCTGTACCAAGAAAGTGAGCATTAAGCTAGAAAATGGAGTGGTACATCTGTAAACAATTATAAAATGTAATGCCAATCCCAAGTGTCAGGGAAGTAATAGCAGGAACAGACAAAACAGATTATATACAAGAAGATAAAATGCTGAGCAAAAAAGAATTGGGATAGAGCAGTTATAATTGCAAAAGTTTACATTTGTGGCACTTAAATACTGTTGATGCACTGATTAATCAAGATTCCAAGGCACTGGATATAGAATCCTTATCTATGAAATTAATTAGATTCTTATCCTGGACTATGGAGGTAAATGTTCCAAATCTCACGAAAGTTGGATCTCCAATCATTAGAACACAAGTTTACAATTTTAGCATTGTCACGTTTAATAGTCAAATAAGCCACATATTTTCTTTATTGTTTTCTATATTATATCAGTGATGTTTATATGTTCTTCTAGGTGTCTTCTAATTATTCCTGTATACTATTTTACCACACCAGATATTGAATCAACTAATGGTATCCTTATCATAATTATATTTATTAGGTAGTTATTTTTACCATACTTCTATTTCTGGAATTCTTGTGTTATTCCATTTCATATTTAAAAATTGAAATAATTGATAATATATTGCAGATATAGATAATATTGCAGAAACCGGAGACTAAAAGAACAGGTGAAGAGAGAGCAAAGGTTCATAAATTCAGATTCCTTGAAGGTAGGTTATATTACAATTGGGAAAAGAACAATACTAAGAAACTGCTTTCGTTATGCCCAAAAACATGAGGAAGTTCTTAGCAGTAAAATATCATGATCTAGGAGGCCATTTTTCTGCTGATAAGACTGTAGAGATGATATGAAAAAGTTATTGGTTCAAGAGAATGAAGCAGTACGTTAAACAACATATTAGTCAGTGTGTATCATGTGCTTTTAACAAAATTCCGCAGGGTAAGAAACCAGGATATCTGAATCTGACTCCTACAGGAAAATGACCTTTCGAAATTGTACATCTAGACTTTTTAGGACCTTATCCTGTTCTACACACAAAACTATGTTATTAGTCGGAGTAGATAATTTCACAAAATTTGTTCGCTTACAAGTGACAAAGTCAGAAAATGCGAATAGTGTAGTCAAATTTATGGAGACCTTGATAAATGACTTTGGACTGCCTCGATCTGAATCTGACTCCTACAGGAAAATGACCTTTCGAAATTGTACATCTAGACTTTTTAGGACCTTATCCTGTTCTACACACAAAACTATGTTATTAGTCGGAGTAGATAATTTCACAAAATTTGTTCGCTTACAAGTGACAAAGTCAGCAAATGCGAATAGTGTAGTCAAATTTATGGAGACCTTGATAAATGACTTTGGACTGCCTCGACGAGTGATAACAGATCGTGGTACAACATCCACCTCAAAAGTCTTTGAATAATTCTGCAAGTCTAAGGGCATTAAGATAACATTTACATCCACCCAACGATCACAAGCAAATGGTCAGGTAGAACTCATTAACCGCGTACTGATTCCAATGATCGCTATGAGTAGTAATCACCCCCAACAGCGAGATTGGGATAAACGACTAGACGTAGTGCAGCACAACGTCAATTGTTTACTTAATAAAACTACAGGTCGAGCGCCTTTTGAGCTATTATATGGATATCTCCCAGATTTTGAAGGAGGTTTTCCTTCCGAATTACTATCCGATGACTATGTAGAAGTAGATAAACTCAGAAAAGAGGTACAAGAAGAAAGCTCTGAGAGAAGAATTAAAATGAAACAGTATTATGATAAAAGGAGAACTCCATCTGTTGGATATAATATAGGGGATGTAGTAGTGGTTAGAAGACTGCCTGAAATAACAGGTTACCCTATTAAAGGTCAAGCGAAGTACAGAGGCCCAATGACTATTGTGAAAGTTTTATCCTCAGACGTGTATGAGATTTCAGACCTTACCGCAGTGAGTCAGGGTAAGAGACGACAATTAACAAGGACCACGACAGCACACGCAGATCAACTGAAACTCTTTAAGATAGCCGATGAGGAAGGTGAGGAAATAGAATATAGCGAGTCTGAAGACAGTTCTCAAACAACAATCTAAATCAAGTTACAAGTACAAATTCAGCACTACGTGGTACACAGCACTTCTAGTGATGGGATTTCAAAATCTTACAGCAATGGCATCGAAGTGGAATGACCATATATATTTATAGACCATGGTAGAAGATAGACTGGTGATATCATAAGCCTTATTACTTTCTTTAAAAGTAATAAAGTTTATGATATCATCTAAAACTCTAAGCTTATAAAATTTATCTATTTAGTTTATAAAAATTATATTCTTAATTTAATTACAAATAATACATTTCAGAGATCTGATTTAATTAAAATACAGTACACTCCAGAGTATCCGGCCTAATGTGGCGGAAGGGCAGGCTGGATAACAAAAAGCCGGATAGGCCGGAGTTCTATGAACTCATTTCTTTGCCCCACCAATACCAGAAGACAAAGTTTTTATACCTTTTTTCTTTTTTTTTTTTGTATGGTAAGCTTGGTAGCTAAATTTTGATTGCCCCTTTCCACTCAAATATAGAGAGAGGGTAGGGGGAAAAATTGGGGAGAAACAGGAAGAAGAAGCTGGTTGGAAATAAACAAGGAAACATCTGAACTTGTTGCCTGAGTGAGTTAATTTTTCCTTCGAGAAGCAAAATCTTCTCGAAGGAACTGAGAACCGAGTGTTTTTTATATATTTGCCTACAAGTACATAAATTGCTGCATATCCATTTAATATTAATTGATGATATGTATAATAGTGGCCACCATGTTTATTCACTAAAAAATGTTTGGTCTACATATTTCTGATCTTATTTGTAAAGCAGTAATAAATTAATATTTCTGAATGCATTTAAATATGAACAATCATCATTTAATATATTTATATATATTTTTAATAAAAAAATTGAGAAGGAATAGCTATTTTTAGAAATAAATATGATCATGCTACTACCATAGGATGTCTTAATAGTGCAAAGAGAATACAGTGCATCTGATTTATATATTTTCAATCATATTTAACATCTGCTATTTAAATAGCTAAAAAGTTTTAAATTATGTCTAGTCATAAATATCTGCATATTTTTAATTGAAAAAACTGAAAGAATGAGTAAGATGATGATTTTTGTTAGAAATAAATATCAAGAATCATGTAACTGGCATGAAGGCACAACTGAAAGACATCACAATGAGCCAATGAATGTTACTATCTTCAAAAATTTTTCCAATCTTTTTTGCCCATGTAAAAGCCGATCCTTCTTATTCAAAAAATTTATTCAAATTTATTTCTTATTTAGAAAATATTCTTTAGCTTATATTCAAGTATATATGGTATGTCATTAAAATCTAACAATACTATTAAACTGCTTTAACTAAAACTAAATAAATAAAAAACACAGCACTTGTTGCAGTTAACGTAAACTTAGTTGGATACATTACTGCAAGAAGTGCTGTGTTTTTTATTTATTTAGTCATTAAAATCATTTGCAATGGTATAATCCAGTTTTTCCCAATTTAGCTTGGCTACAGAATCTTTTTATATTATATATAACATTACAGAATCCCTTTAAAAATTTAGATCCAGACTGAAAAATTTAAAAAGGTTTAAAAGCTAATTTTTAAAGGGTTTAAAGCTAAGTATAATATATACTTTGATTGTTCTTAAATTAAAATTATATATTATTATATTTTTGTAAAAGACAACCAAGTTTGTATTTAAACACAATGAATACTTACAAGCCAGTTTGTATATACTATATATCAGGGGTGTCAAGCTGGCAGCCCATGGGCCACATGCAGCCCTTGATGTGATTTTTTGTGGCCCCCCAACGATTCCCAAAGTTTTGCCTACGTGAGCCAAATGGTAAATTCCAAAATATTTGGCGGGCCAAAAATAAGTGTTATGGAAAAATATGTTCAAATCGATAAAAAATTAGACAAAATGGAAAGATTTATACTAATTATATAACATAATCGTTCTTTATTTATGACAATAATTACTTTTTATTACAAACTGTTTAATTACTTTTGAAATGTGTTATTTTAAACAAAAATAACTAAATAATTTCAAATAAAAAAAATAATAATAATAAATTCATCAATCTGGGTGTGTGACTTGTGCAGTTGTTTTCTTTTAATAATATCAGTGAGCCTTGGTTCTAAGTCAGTTGAATGTATTCTTAACACTGCTTGTAAATGTTTATCAGTTAATTTTGATCTACAATTTGGACTTATGATTGAGAAAGTTCTTTCGCACATATAGCCTAAGTGCTTTCAAATGAAAACATATTTGGAAGCACTTTTACGTGTAGTTTTTTAACTGAACAATTTTTAATTATATGATAAAATCTATTTATTTTTTGTAAAAATGTAAATTAGATCTATGAATTCAAGATGGCGGATGATCTGACATCGCGGGCCGCATTTGGCCCGCAGGCCGCACTTTGGGAATCCCTGCTCTAAACTAATATGTCATGAAATAATAGGAAGTAACTCTCACTTCATAGCTATGTCATATATTATGATACACTAGTTTGATTTTAATGAAATGTAATTGCAAGAGTTTTTTTCTATTGGCCTTATCGGATGTATACGTACAAATGACACTGATCTTTCAGATAGGTGACACAAACTAAATGCTTTCCTGCAAGGACTACATTGTTTTGTATAAAATTTCTTACCAAAAAAACAAAAAGCCATAAATAAAAACCCACATTTTTTTTGGATAAACAAATATAATAATCAAGTTCCAAAAATCCCTCTTTGAAGGGCATATATAAAGAACGCACTAACGGGCTTGTTAAAGATTTATTTGTCGTGTTATTAACTTATTTAAAAAAAGGACCAGAAATAGAAGTATGGTGATGGTATCCTGTATACCTTGCACCTTTCAGCATTAGGCCTAGGTTCTTTATTGTTATAGAACTGAAATTATATTATTATTTTAGTAATGTGTGTTATAGAATTGTTGAAAAACTATAATGTTCCTTGTTTCAGAAATCTGATAAGCACAATTCCTGCTAACTTCACTAATAATTTCTTGGCACATGGAATGTTGTGGGAAGAATAAGAATTGCTTGGCCAGAGCAACCTCATTAACCAATTGAGGTCTGTTGATGTGTATATGTTACTTAAAAGTGATGAATTGATTATGCATAATTGCCAACATATTATACATATTCACCAATCATCTTGGCAAGTTTGATAAATTTCACTAAATTTCTCACTTTTACTGATGATTTTACATAATTCCCAAATGAATTCGGTAACTTTGATAAATATCATTGAATATATCTCTTTTAAAGTGATTTTTGTACAATTCCAAAATATGAAATTTCTCACTTTTGGTTATTTTAATTAATAATTTAATTATAGGGTTAAATGTTATTTCACTTTTACAACACTCTCTTAGCACTCATTCACCTTTAACTTTGATTATCTCTAGCCATTTTAATACATTTTCAAAGTCATCTTCCACAATCTCCTCCTCTTTTCAAAGATGCTTTCCAGAGTCTTCTTGAGGATACGAGTCTGGATATACAATTCTACATTTAGGGACAAATCAATAGCTCTGATATGATTTTTGTGATAAGTTGTTGCAATATCATCCCAAGTCATCACATAGGAAATTATCTTTACTTGGCACTTATACATCGTGCTTAGTTCATTTTCCATTAATTCAAATTTCCTCATTTTTTCATTTCTAACTCTTGTTAACAAATCTTTATTTTTGATTCTAATCTCAATAAGCCATAAAATCTCTCTTTTTTTGTTGTATACAAAAATATTGGGCCTATCATATTCAAGTTTTATATACATCTTTATTCATGTGTCAACTCTGATTTCTACATTGTGATTATTTCTTGAATCGAGTGAGATCTTTTCTTTGACCACTTAAAGCCAAACTTATTATATAAATGATGATGAATGTAGCAAACTACTTCATTATTCAATGAGAATGCATTATTTATCAAATTTACATCGTAGACTGACGATTATACATAATGTCCCATAAATTTGATTAATTAAGTACAATTTATCACATTTAACACTACAAACTGGTGAGTATTTGCAATATATGAAATAAATTTATCATTTTTACCAAAATTATTGGTGATTATGGATAATAACTAGCAATTATGTATAATCATAGAATTAATCACTTTTACCATAACACATACATAACATGGAAGTGGAATAAAAAAAACCATAAAAAACAAAAAAATCCAATACTGATTTACTCAGTGCAGCTATCACAGAGCAGTTTTTTGGATTTATTGAGTGAAAATATATGCTTCCGATGATGGATCCTAAATTTTTTGATTGCTGAAATTTGTTTTTAAATTCCATTGTAAAGATAGAAAATGTGAATGGATTGTATTAGTAGAATTTGGATTATTTTTCATTGAATCTTATCGATTCTGCTTTCTATTCTATTATATTTTAGTAATCTTATTTTGATTTTAGAGCGAGATTTATTTTTGAAATTTTAAATAAAACATGGAATTTTAGTATGGAGTTGTAAAATTCATAAAACTGAAATGTTGCCAATAATGGAAAAATGCAATGCAAAAATTTTGGTTAATCCTATTGAAATAAACAATATTTTTTATTTATTTGTTCATTTATTGCAATATTTTTACTGATAATTAAGTAAATTACGAGAAAATCCTAATACAAACAACTTCAGGCTATAAAAAGGAGTGTGTCACTTTTGTTTTATGATAACCATTTGTTTCACAGAAAATTGCAGCCAAGCCTAATTTACTAAGCAGCCAAGCCTATTTTACCATGGTATAGGGTGCACTATGACAAAAAAATATCTACAGGCCAATTAAAATAAGGTAGAAAATGTTATAGCTGTTTATGTATAATTTTCATATATGTTATGTTTTTAATTATAAATTCAAAAATTTATAAAAATTATTAAAATGAAGGAAAAACATACTATTAAATATATATTATTAAAAAAATAATAAATTCATTAAAATATTGTCATGTTACTTTTTGACTAATTACATAACTTAATGAAAATTTGCATAATACTTCTTTTTTAGTGATAATTTTTTAAAATATTATTTGATTTTCTTCATTCATAGCTTATTTTATTCATAAGGCTTTGCATGCTATCAAAAAATAATAAACATTTCATTGGATGGCTGAGATTTCATACAAAAAAATTGTTTTCTCCAATCTCATATAATGAATGAAAAAACATAAAAGAAATAAAATTAAAAAAAATTTTAACATCCTAGAATGAGAATAGAAAATGTAATGAATTGTAAAAATTTCAAAAAATTTTGATGAAAATTAAGTGAGATTTTACAATATTAATTTTTTGAATAGGCTTATTTTGAAATAAATTGCAGGCTTCAATGGGTTAATTTAACCAATGAGATCTCAAGTAAACAGGAATGGTCAATGAGATCTCAAGTGAACAATGATCAGAGCCAGATTTGCATTTTTGGGGGCTCTAGGACAAGCAAGGCTTTATGGCTCCTAAAAATTTAAATCAGCTACGTCTAATTTTAAAAAGCTCCTTATAACTTATAAGGAACCTTTAAATTTTTACTTTCTATCTAACACTTTAGTAAAAATCGTAATCGACTCCGTCCAAAGTGTTCACATTGCTATCGGTACATCGATCCGTCCCCTCTCGAATGGGGCCCGCCTTGTCGTGGCGAGAGGGCTTACCGGCTGTCACTATGCCTGTATCTGTTTTGCAGCCGGGCCGATACGTCCGTAGTGACAGGGATTAACTAAGGGGCTCCTAGAGTCTGGCAGTGTTCAGGCGAAGACGACCCCACTCCGGGATGGGGCATGTGCAGACGTTGGTGTGTCCAGCGGCTCGTCGAAAGGGCTTGGGAAACCCGAGTAGACAGCCGTGGGAAGTCTTAGCAGGATGAATCGCCGCGGACCTCGTTTGACTTTCTATAAAGTGGTCCTGCAGCAACAACCTGGTCGGCCAGGCCGAGCCCACCCACGCCCTCAGGGGACTGTCCCTAGTGAAGAAAATCCTATAGGGTCGGTAGAGCATGGCTGCACCCATCCCTCGCCGGTGGGCGCTCCAGCCTATAGGTAAATCCGGCCCTGACAATGATGTATAGAGAATGTAGATTAAATGATATTACTGTACACATTCTCAAAAGCAAAAATCATTTCATCTTTTACCACCATCTTGAAAAGTTTGAGTCAGGAATGTAAATATTTTTTATCCAAACTAAATAAAATCTCATGAGTAAACATAATAAAAATAACACAATATAAAGAAAAGTTTTGTCATTTAAAATGAAAGTTTTATTTTAACATAAATATAAAACAAACAGCTTACATGACCAAAAAATATAAATGTAAAACACTTTTTGGAACTGAACCCCCACCTTCAGTTTTTTTTTATTTGCATAATAAACAATATTAAAACTATAAATAAATATATATATATGGGTTGTTCGGAAAGTAAGTTTGTTTTTTTCATGAAAATGAATGACAATTTTTTTATAGTATATAAATATTTATTAATTATATATAACCATTTTGGTCCAACTCACATTGCCATCTTTCTAGTAGTAGCATGATTCTATGCTCATAGAATTTCTAATCTTCACTTGCAAAAAACTGAACCAAATGATTTTTGATATCCTCATTTAAACTAAGTGTTTTGCCATGTAAAGAATTTTATAAAGACCAGAATAAGTAATAATCGGAAGGTACCAGATATGGTGGGTATGGTAGCACATCCCATCCAAGCTGTAACAACTTCTGGTAAGTCATCCCATATAAAGGTTCGTATGAAGTTTGGCATTGTCATGGTAAAATAGTATGCTTTTTCTGTTAATCAATTCTGGCCTCTTCTGTTTGATGGAATCACTCAAATTTGTCCAATTTGAGTGACAATACACTTCTGAATTAATTGGGAATTGTCTGAAAGAAGCTCAAAGAAAACAAATCCCTTGAAATCCCACCAAACAAAGAGCATCATTTTTTTTATGAATATTGGGTTTCATAGTGCTTTGAGCTAGTCCATTTCTTCTGCTCCATAATCACTCGCATTCAACTTTGTTGTAAACAATCCATTTTTCATCAACAGTTATGATTCACTTCAAGAAGGGATCATTTTCTTCACATTTGAGGAGCAAATCACAGATGTCGATGCAATGGAGCAAATCTTTCTTTGAGAACATGTGGAACCCAATAAAGAACATCATTTTTTGATGAATATGGGGTCTCAGAGTGTTTTGAGCTTGGTTCATTTCTACTGCTCTATGATTGCTTGTGTTTAACTTTGTTGTAAACAATCCATTTTTTTATCAACAGTTATGATCCGCTTCAGAAAGGGATCATTTTCTTCACGTTTGAGCAGCATAAAAAAATTCAATCTTGTAGCAATTTTTCATGTTGTTATTCAATGGTTTGCTGCATCCAATACCTTTATTTTGTCATTATCAGCTTCAAATAACTTTCCAGCATGTGGTGCATTTTTAACACCAAAATTGTCAGAATGAAATTTTGCAAACCAGTTTTGGCACTGGCATTCACATCTTCTCCATACACTTTACATAACTTTTTTCTTGCTTGAACAGCGTTTTTACTTTTTATCTCCATACACTTCACATCATAACTTTTTTCTTGCTTGAACAGCCTTACATTTCCCTGCACTTCAAATAACTTTATTCTTGCTTGAACAGCATTCTTACTTTTTCGGTAATAAAAAAGCAAAACATGCCAAAAATCTCCATTTAACTTTCCATTTTTGATAGGACACCAAAAAGAAAAAATTTTTATAAATATATCTTGAAATGTCAGCTGTCAAAATTTATAATGACAATAGGGCTAAGAATGAAATTGGCAGGTAAAAATATAAGTAACGTCACTGATGGGAAAAAGCGAAATTACTTTCCGAACAGCCCAATATTATTTGTTATCTTAATAAAAAATGTATTAAAAACAATATACAAATCCCAGATGTTACCATGTTGAGAAGCTTATTAAATAAATGCTCAAATTATAAAAATAGATATAATTAATTTTTTCTGAAGCAGTTCAGTTCAGTTTAGTTAACAATTTCAAATACTTTATTTTTCCAGTCATTCTAATTATTATGGGCATTTCATTGTCACATATATTTATTGAGCAAATTCAAAGAGATGCCAGATTTGATATAACTTTTAATGATTAATGAATAAAAATCTGAATAAACTTCAATTTTCTTAAATTTTAAAATAATGAAAAATTTTGAAAATATAAAATAATGTAAAATTATAAAACAATTTAAGTACTGTATATATGTTTTTTATAAGGAAATGATTAAATATTTGTTTCTTAATATTAAAAATTTGGTTACTGCATTATTTAAGTTAAAATAAAAAACTTGTGTGTTTCAATTAATAAATAAATGGAAGATATTCAATGTAAGAAATCAAATATGCATATTTCTATAACACATTATTTAGCAACCTCAAAATATTCTTAAAAAAATTCAAAATAAATTTTAAAATTTCTCTATTGATTTTGAAATATTACAATCTAAAATCAAATGTTAGTTTCAGACTACATAATTTTTTAAATTAAATTAAGTATGTCCTAAATTAATATAAAAAAGTTTTATCAGGCAGCCTAGTTCAAAAGCATTCCTGCATCTATAAATTTCTTTTAAGATCTATTAATAATAAACTAGTTTAGACTTAGTTTTTTTTTTTTATAAAAATAAAATTATTGTAGGCTCCTGTTATAGTTAATAACACAAAAACATATTTAAAAAGAATCAAATTTAACTATTTTTTGGTTCTTTAAGCATATTTCGATGTTATTAAATACCATATATACTCGTGTATAAGCCGAGGTTTTTTCTCAAAAAAAATTTTCTGAAGTGGGGGGTCAGCTTACACACAGATCAAAAAAATCAACTTTTTTTTGGCTGGAGAAATTTGAAGTATAAGACAAAAGCCATGAAGTAATATAGGGGTTATTGAATGTCTCCTGAAGACCGGGAAGGAAATTTTGCAATATAATTAATACCAGATAAAAGTGCGTTGTGCCGCTGACTCCAACTTGCATCTATATACTGTAATCAAATAGGCAACGCCGCACTGCCCGATACGACGCGACGCGAAAATTCGACAATCAATCGAGATCTTACCTAGGATTCATTTTTGAGTGAAAAATATATTTATTTTTCATTATTATTAATTAATTTCAACTTTTTTTGGCTGGAGAAATTGAAGTAATAAGCAAAACTATAATTTACTTAACGTCTCCTGAAGACCAGGAAGGAAATTTTGCAATAATTCATTTAATCGTATCTCCCAAAGACCAGGAAGGAAATTTTGCAATAATTCATTTAATACAATAGCAGATAAAATTTTATCTTACCCCGAAGCGATCAAGCGCATCGCGCCACCAACTCTAACCTGCGTCTATATACTGTAATCAGGTAGGTGACGCCGTGCTGCACAATACAATGTGACATGAAAACTTGACAATCAATCAAGAATCTTACTTAGGATTTATATTTGGGCGAAAAATAGATTTATTTTTTATTATTATTAATTAAGAATGTTTTAATCCATTCACTAGTAATCAATAAATGCCTATTATATTTAACTAAAAAGATTAAAAGTAACCAAAATAATATTTAAAATAACAATTTTAAATAAATAATATTAAAATCTGTACTGAAAAATAACTGTAATCTATCAAAAAAGTTCATCGTAAGCAAAATCAAAACTTCAAGATTGCACGCTTAACATCTAGAAATCACATTGCATACGTCATTCTAAACTTTATGACATTATTGTTAGAATGATCCACTCATTTTAAAATATGATCAAAGATTTGAATACGGTAACTCAACTCAACTATAGGGAAAACGAAACTTCGAACGGTCTCTTGGGAGCTGTGTGACATAGAAGTATTCTAATGGAATTTTTATTGTGATAATATGAAATTTTTTTAAAAAAGAAAACAGTTATTCAATAACAACAATAAAAAGAAAATTTTTTTATATAAATTATAAAAATTTATTACTATTCACTAACTTGATATTTTCTGAAGCTAAGTCATTCTAACGATAATGTCATACACCGACATCAATCTCACTTCAAAGTAAAGTAAATTTTATTTTACCTGATGCGATCGTGCATGTTGCACCATCGACTCCAATTTGCATTTATATAAGTGCATAAGGCAGCACAGTGTCACCTATCTGATGCACTTATACAAATGCAAATTAGAATCGGTAGTGCGACATGCTCAATTGCTTTGGGTAAAGTAAAATTTTACCTTTTAAATTGATATATTGGTATTTGTATTATAAAATTTATTTTACGTATATATATTTGGAGATTCAATAAAATATTTATTTTGGCAAATGGCATTAATATATTGGTAACTGAAAAGTCAAAGATCACGTAAATTATCGGTTTCAAATTTTTATCGAATTTTAAGTGCTAAAGTTGGAGGTAGGCTTATACACGGGTTTCTTATTTTTATCGATTTTCAAACTCTGAAGTCGGGGAAGTCAGCTTATACATGAATCAGCTTATATTCGAATATATATTGTATATGGTTATATCAATATATAACCATATGTATTTCCATGTTAAATTTTTAAATTGTATTCGATTGCTGATGGAATATAACCTGAAGATGGCCTAATTGCCGAAAACCTTTGTAACATTAAAATAAAGAGAAACTTATCTGCTAATAGTGCTGATTAGTCTTTGAAATATGTTTTGAAATATATTTATTATTAGACTATTTCGCCATAAGGATTTCTAAAATTTTTTAAAAATTTGAAAATTAAATATTACAGTTCATATGGCCATGAATCAGCTTATATTCGAATATATATTGTATATGGTTATATCAATATATAACCATATGTATTTCCATGTTAAATTTTTAAATTGTATTCGATTGCTGATGGAATATAACCTGAAGATGGCCTAATTGCCGAAAACCTTTGTAACATTAAAATAAAGAGAAACTTATCTGCTAATAGTGCTGATTAGTCTTTGAAATATGTTTTGAAATATATTTATTATTAGACTATTTTGCCATAAGGATTTCTAAAATTTTTTAAAAATTTGAAAATTAAATATTACAGTTCATATGGTATGAATTTTTGTAACTAGAGGAACATCTGTATCCTAAATTATATCCTTTATGACTGGTTTCATCAATGATATTTCATCTAGAGTTCTATAAATCCATGGTTTATTATAATCAATTGTCTAAATGCCAGTTTAAAAGAAATCATTTCATCAATAAAATTCAAGTTTAAATTAATAAACTCTGAGTTCAGTTTATTATGAGGAATGTTATTGATCAATTTTATTTTATCCCATGCTGCATAGTATGCATTGGTAATAGCAGCCAAAATGAGAGTGCAGAAGATTTGAGGACAATTTTTATGAAGCTGAAAAATCAATAACAACAGATTCAGTTAAATATATTAGGATATTATCAAAAATAAAATAAATAATGGCATAACTTTAAAGAAATATTTGATGTTTCATAATAGAATTAATTCATTGATAACCAATCATAGAAATCTCTGTTTTTGCTACTTGCATTTTTTGATGCTTCTACTACCATTTGTGTGTATTTTTTTTAGTTTATGGATATTTAGTGATATAGTATGTACATTTCAGTTACTAGTAATATATTGTTTATTTCTTGATGGCTAATTTTTAATGAGTTATTCACTTCCGAATATTGTAAAATCAATTTTAAAATATCTATTGATCTACCAAGGGAATTTTCAAAATATTAGCTTAAACAGAAAATTGATATTATTCTAGTTGTAATACTGTATCTAGCCCTGAGATTTTTATAATTTTGAAAAATTAGCAACTTTTTTTTATAATGAACAATAAAATCTCTTAAAATGAAAATTTTCATAAATAGAAACAAAATATGCATTAATTATGTTAAAATATATAATATTGTTTTGAACTAATTCATTATTATTTCATTTCCACCTATATTTATGCAAAACATCAAAACATATAGTGATGATTAAATATAATTTTAAATGCACTTCATTTTAAATGAGGTTACACATTACATATTTTCTCCTGCCATTTAACTTTACATAATAGTCAAAAATATTATTACATTTTATCAGATAATGTTACTCCAAAAAAGTCAAATTATATATTTGTTACAGTAAAAGTGATTAATTGGTGATTATACGTAATCACTGTTATTATGCATAATCATCAATCATCTTGGTAAGTTTGATAAATTTCACTAAATTTATCACTTTTACCGGTGATTATGTATAATTCCCAAATGAATTTGGTAAATTTGATAAATATTGATGAATATATTACTTTTAAACTGATTTTGCTTAATTTCCAAAATATATTTCATAAATTTAATAAATATGAAGTTTCCTGCCTTTTTGTTGTTTTAATTAATAATTTAATTATAGGATTACTGTTATTTCACTTTTATGACAGTGTCTTAGCCAGGGCCAGTTCCATAGGTGAGGTGGCGAGGCAACAGCCTCAGCGGGATTGATTTAGGTGCCCAAATGAATTGTAAAAATATGAAATGTATAATGAAGAATAAAAAAATATTAATGTGACAAAATTCATAACAATACATAAATAGAAGGAAATATTCTACCAGTGTTTTATCAGTTGCTATAAATTTGAGATTAATTAAAAATAAATAGAATGTGTTTATTTTTGAATTTAATTAAAGATTTATTATAATTTTAGTTTTGTCATTTATTGCACTGCAAATTATCTTTATTATATTTTTGTATGAGGTTGAGAGCCAGAGTGTATCAGTTTTATTTATATTTAAAAAACTTGTTTTTTATATTTAATATAAATTTTTCTTAAAATGTCTGTTATTCTATTAAACAGACTATTATTCATTACTTAGTTTTTCAAAAAATTTTAAAAGGTGTCATTTTTAAAACTTGCCTCAGGCACCATAATTAATTATGATGCCTGAGGCAAGTTGGACTAATTTATTTATTGAATTTTAGGTCGGCATATTGAATCAACCATTTTGAATTTGAAAAACTGTTATCAGATTCCTATTCTGTAATACTAAAAACATCATATATTAATTTTCATCAAAATAGAACTAACATTAAAAATATGCCAAATTTGGAGTTGCTACTTTTGTGGTTCCCTTTTGAGTATAAATTTTTTTAATCAATATATAAAGGGATATTTTTCTCAGCATAAAACACTCAAATGGTTGAAATATAATGATTTTTAAGCCATAAAATAAACATTTGAAATTTAGCTTCTCCCTTTTTACCAATTTGAGATAGAATTTCAGGTTGCTATATTTTTCCCCAAACCAGTTCACTGGTCCCTCTATAACAGGGATGCACATACACTGACGGAAAAAAAATCCCAACACCATTAATAGGACACCAAAAACAAAACCTACTGCACAGAATCAAAAAAATTTTTTATAAATATACCTTGAAATGTCGAAATTTACAATGACAATATGGCTTAGAATGAAATTGGCAGGTAAAAATACACTAATCTACTGGTGGGAAAAAATGAAATTATTTTTTTAAACAACCCAATAGATGCATATATCATCTGTATTAGGATAGCATGGAATGCTGTCACAAATGCTGTTTCTCTCTATGAGTGTATATATATACAGGGTGTAAATTATCTCCTTCAAAAAAACTACACTACGATGAGAACGAAATTCAGGCCGATTAAAGTGATATAAGACACTTGGGGTCACAAATCGGAAGCCTGGGCAGGGCAAAGGAGAAGAGCTGCAACGTCGTTGCAGAAAAACTGCGTCGTTGATTGTTGATTAATTTAGTTTAACCAGTTCGACAAGGTACACTGTTTTTATGGTCAGTTTGACAACGGAATAAGTGCAGTGGCAGCAAGACGACTGTACCAAGAACGCTACCATCATTCGCAACATATACATGTGTTTTGGCGAAGCTCGTGGTAATGCACTGGCAGCAAGACGACTGTACCAAGAGCGCTACCCTCAGTGAGTACTGCCTACTTACAGACTTTTCGCACTGTAGACCATAACTTGCGTGAAACGGAAACTTTTCAGGTATGGCATCACTCCAACTGAAACCCATGTAAATCATTTTCCAAAGTACCGGTACATTGGTAATGTTATTGTAACATAACAGGGATTCAGATAAGAAGCTGTTGGCCCCGTGCCTCGTTTGAATGCTGTGGTAGAAGACACTGCATTACACATTGTCAGTCAAGCAAAGTGCGAGCCAAGTGTGAGTGAACACAGTCGCCCACACTTGGCTCATGCTATGCAGTGCCAAGCCATTCAGCTTAGTTTGAGGTTAAATTTACGGCATTACTTGCGATTTTCGACCCCAAGTGTCTTATATCACTTTAATCGCCTGAATTTCGTCTATCTCATAGTGTAGTTTTTTTGAAGGAGATAATTTACACCCTGTATATATATATATATTCACACATATACATTAGAAGATATATATATATATCTTCTAATATATATGTAATGTATATATATATATACATATACATTAGAAGAGATATATATATATATCTTCTAAGTTATATTTTATTGGTAATTGCAAGCTGTTTTGTATTTAAAAGAAAACCAAGTTTTTATATTTACTATATTTTTATTTTAAAATAAATTTTCATTTTTAGTGAAAAATGTTCTTGTAGCAAGAATGTTGCTCACTAAAGAACTGTTTTGACTTTAAGTACTGTTTTAAAAAATAAGAGTAATGCTATTTTGTATAAATTATTTTTCCTTTAATTTATACTTTCCTTCATCTTATACTATTTTCATTTTTCCTCCTGGAAAACATAAAATTTGAGTAACACAGTAATATATTTTGTTTTTTATATATTATACACTCCATCATTCATATACTGCTTAATGAAATAAACTTTACAAAGACTAAGCTCCAAAACAGAATAAAGTTAATTATTATTATATACAACATCATAACCAAATTATAAAGTGCTTTTGGCTACAATTACCCTTCTCAGTACAACTTAAACAGAATCAAAATCTTTCAGAGAATTCTGGTTCTATTTGTATGTTGTACTGAGAAGGGCAACTGTAGCCAAAAGTACTTTATAGTTTAGTTATGGTATTGTATATAATAATAATAATAATAATAATAATAAACTTTATCCTGTTTTGAAGCTTAGTTTTTTGTGAAGATATTGTGCACTATTATCTAAAAAAAATATGTTGATGGACTGCAGTATTGGGGATTCTGGGTGATGCTGACATGATGATCTATAATATTTTCCATCAAGTTTGCCATCCCATCAATCTCCAATGGTTCTGATCAAATAAGCAGATATCAATGAATATGCATATATCTGAAACATCAAATTTGTGTTTCTGAGAACTATTATGTACTGAATACATTTTTTTCCATTTCATAACTAAGTGAAATTTCTTTTATGCATTTAATTTTGATTTCACTTTTTTTTATCTTATATTTTGTTATTTCCTTATTTATTTATATTACCTTCTTTTTGTTATTATTTAATAATAATGATTACTGATAGAAAAAGCCTGTTATTTTTAATTGACAGTGTGATGATTTGTTTATTTAAATTAGACAATGAAAAGTTTATTTTCACATCAATCACATCACTCATCTTAATTCAAAAAACTAAAAGTGAAAATATATACATCTTAGAATCAAGAAAATATAATAAATACATATATTTTAAATGTAAAATTATTTTTTAAAAATCTGCTTTGTCACGACATCATAAGTTGTTCACAGAGCAAAATAAAAAATTTTTGATAGTTTTTGCCATGAAAAGGTAAAAAATTTTTTCAGTTACAACCCTGGAGTTCTTGGAACATTTTTTTCAATCATTGTAGCTATTCTGTTTTTTAACCCTGTTCAATTTCATGTATTTTGTAATTTTATGTATCTTTTAAGTTAATTGCTAACAATGATTAGTTTCTAATGAAAAACATTATTGTTTTCTGAAGTTAAATTTTTTTGATACCTACTGTTCTGGTATACTGTTTTATTCTTGGATCTTGAAAGCAATATTACTGTTATTTACACATTTAATTTACACTAATTTAAATTTAAAAAATTGTTTTCTTTAATGCTCTATTGTAATGATGACAGATTTTTATCCAAAAAGCACTTTTCCCGATTAAAAACATTTTATGATTGGTTCTGTAAATTGTATTTGTCTAGAGCCTGGTTTTAGTTTTATGTATGTATTTTTAATCATTTTATAAAAAATAAAGCTTCTTTTTTAGAACAATGTAGATTATTGGCTTTCCCATGCCATTTTTTGAGTTATATATTATAATTAATTTTCAGTGAATCAAGATATGTAGGTGATGATATATTTCTCTCCTAATTACCATAAAAATTACGTTTAACATTGTAGAATGTATTATCCATTTCATTTTAAATATTGTTATAAATGTACTGATAAACACCTGATATATTGATATAGAAGAGAAAGAAAATTTCCTACGTTTAAAAGGGAAATGCATTTCATAATGAAACAATTTATCAGTTTTAATTATTGTAAATGTGCTCACTAAAAGTTGCAATATTATTTGGCAGTAAATGAAAACATATTTTATATTTGTTGCTTTACCTTTAAAAGGCCTTACATAAAATCTTTTTTCATAAGGAATATGTCTTCTTCATTATTAAGAATGATAATTTATTATCAATGTATCTGTAAAATATATATTTAAAATTGAAGATGAATGAATTTATAAATGTATTATGCTTATTTTATTTGAATTAATTCATAAACTCTATTTATCAGTAAATAAATAAAAATCGAATATGAAATAATATGCATAGATATGCCTATAAATAATAATGAACACAGAGTAACAAAAATGTTTAATTCATTATAAAATTAAACCTGACAAATTTTCTTTAATTATATTTACTTGTATTTTTAAATTTCATGAATCTATAATAATTGTATAAGAATCAAATAAGCATATCTAAAAAAATTTTAATTTTATTTATATCTTGATTTTCTTTATTAAAATAATGAGTCAGTAACAATGAATGTTCATACAAGTAAATATAAGTTTTATCAATATATAATACTAGAGACTTCATTCCAGCAGTCTTTGGCTACCAACCCTGTGGGAGTTGCACTCCATTCCATCTCCCACCAAATTGGTTAAAGAATACATCTTCAAATATGAAATGTTTTTAAATGAATTACTATAAACCTAATAACAAAATGTGTAATTTTAGAATAATCAAACTGCTAAAGGATATTACACTATCTAACAACAAAAATATCATTTTTTTATGTTTAACTTTTTAAAATAAAATAAAAAATATTGAGATTTTACAATTTTTCATTTGGATGTAATCAAATTGCAATCTCCATACCAAATTTAACATTTATAAACCTAACTATTTAACTAGCTTTAGAAAACTGCTTAAACTCTAGTATACAAATTCATAAACTGAAAGTGTTTTCTTGTTACTCAACTGCGAAGAGTGCTGTTTTCTTCAGTTTATGAATTTGTATTTATAAACCTAGTTGTTAGGATAATGAATTTCTAATACTTATTCACATATGCTATCAAACATATACTGTGGGTCCTCATTTAATGTCAGGGTTAGATTCCTAAAAATTGCAACATTAACTAAAACAAAATTCCATTGACCTAGCATTATAAATTTTTCAAGGGGTGAGTTTCTAATTTGATCCTGAATCCTCTGAATGAAAAGATAAAAAATATGTCCAGATGAAGCTGTGGAGATTACAAAAGACTAATATTTATTTGAATATAAAAGACACTGCAGAATGAAGTTTAGGTATGTTAAAAAATTGCAATGGATTTTCAGAATCAAATCTCTCCTGGGCAAAAAAGAAGTCTCTCAGAGATGTGTCATTTTGAAGTGTTAGATGACATTGAGTTTTCAAACTTCATGAGTTCCACATTAACTTAAACATCACAGTTCCATATTGGTATTTCCAAGTCATGGGCTTGCCAGGTATGTCAATTTGAGAAGTTAATTAATGAAATTGAAGAGATGGTAAAAGAAGAGATTAGGTAGAAATGTGCCTTGGGCATTAAGAAAGGTTTTAATAGGATTAAGGATAAGACTGCCAATCACCGGAAAATGGAAATAGCATGCTCACTTACTAGGAGTTGGCTATATAATGAAGCCATTACTTGGACAAAGGACAACAAAAGTAAAAAACTGGTATTTCTGAAGGGGGCTAGTTAAAAAAACATCAAAAAACAGCACTTTATGCAGTAAGATGATTAAAATATATTTATTTAATATCGTTAAACACTAATGTTTTCGGTGTTTTTACACCATCATCAGGTGTTTTACATTCGTTTTCTTATTTGGATTTATAATCAAACACTGCCATGGTCTCTTCTGGAAAAGGTCATTTTTTGAATAATTTATCTATTGGTTTCTCAGAGGAGCTCAAAGCACAAGAATATCTTTTCATCACAGCTCAACACCATGCCTCAAGTTTCTTCTCGAAGGAGTAGATGGGAGCGAAATACCTTTCCACAATTGGGCAAGTAGTCATTGCTTATTTATGGAGTTTTAGATGTGCAAAAAGTCTGGGACAGGAAGAAGTCCTAACACAGATAAAATGTAGAAATTTCAATAGGTTTTTTCTTCCTCCTGAGTCTAATGACATGTCTCTGCTCTTCTATCAGATCTAGTTCTAATTCCTTAGCTTTTATCTCTTCTAAACATTATTCTCTAAATGTTTCACATAACTAGCCCACTATAGTTACAATACTTTTTAACTGCTTTAAACTTAACTTCAAGAACATCAAAAAACAGCACTTTATGCAGTAAGATGATTAAAATATATTTATTAATGGTTTCTGACCTCATACGAAATAATAAGGATAAAATTGGGAAGTGTTCTAGGATATATGAGGTCACAGTTTCCTTTGATACGATCAGAACTGGAAACTTTAGAATTTCACTGGCTTCTTGAAAATATTGATGGGTGAGCTAGTCTATCAAGCTATCTTAGGAAGTCTGTGATATCATAGTTCATGGGTCTTTCCTCTTGTTTAATGAGAAATTTTATAGGCAAAATCTGGGAGTATAGTATGGCTGAGTTCTAGCTGAACTTGTAGTGAGGAGGAAAGAGAAGGTTCCCAGTTCAAATTATTTCAGTGGTATGTTGGTTATATCATGATTGTGGGATGGCCCAGGTGATAATCAAAGGTTGTTAGTTAGTTCTCTGACCAAAGTTTAGGTTTAGAGCTGGAATTCAAACAGTCTGATCCATTTACTATGCACTTCCTTGATATGAAGAATTCCATTCTTAATAGGGAATATCTTATTTCTGTATCACAAACCACATTATTTTCTGATTTTTATCCTGGCCTGCTCTACTGATTCATGACAGTATAAAGCAGTGGTGTTCCATTCCCTATTTAGGAATGCATTCACTCATTACTCTGATCAAGATGGTATATTTGGAGAAATTGGGACTATTCTTAGGAAGATATGCAGAATGGGTAAGAGTATAAGTTCTGTTTAGGGATTTATAAAAGTATAAAATGGTTGTTGTCGGAAACATGCATTCCACAATCTAAACCTGTATATAAATGGATAGATCTTAATCCCATTACAAGTAGGCTAAAAATGTTTTAGAACAGTGTACTGGGTGTTCAACAGTCTTTAAAAGGAGTAGCATGGTCTCTGACCTCATACGAAATAATAAGGATAAAATTGGGAAGTGTTCTAGGATATATGAGGTCCCATGTTTCAATAGTAGTCTTGGGAAGGAAGAGTGCTATATTGGATTTACTTGTAGACCTATAGAGAAGAGAGTTAAAAAACATAAATGTGGTCTGTAAAGGGGAAATGGAAACTGCTTTGGTGCAGAGGGTTATAGAGCATGACTTTATTATTATATGGGACAAAGTTCAAGTTTTGACGATAGCTAGCAGCATTAGAGAAGGCAAAATGTTAGACACACTCACTAATCATTCTGTCAGAATAACTAACATGTGATTAACTATGACAACTCCCTTATGTCATCCCTGGCTTGGGCCTGTCTTGCTAAGTGTTTTAAATAGGTATGATCCTGTGGCAAAATGGAACTTTCTCTTTTAATGTTGTCAAATTGTATTATAATGTTTTAATTTTTTGTTCATTATATGAAAATCCCTGTCCAGCAAAACTATTTTAGATTCATGTAAACGATGTTTAATCCTTTAAAAAATTATTATTTTCATTGTGATTTTTAAATTTTGGTATTATTATTAATTATATGCAGAATATTAGAAGAAATGGCAGGCTCTAAACTCATACCAGTGTATAAATTCTCAAAAAATCCCCATACAAGATATGGAAAGAATTTTCATTGTGAACAATGTACAGTCTTAGTTATAAAATCTTACATGTTTATGCATTTGCATAGATGTAGAGAGTATTTCAAAACACATTTTTAAATTCAAAAGAATTTTATTCTTAACATTAATATAAATTTTGATGTCTCTGCACCAATTATTTTTCCAACAGTTGAAAATAATATACAGTGGGTAATCAGTTAACAAACAGTTTGGACTACAAACAAATTGGATAACGAACACTTTCGCAAAAAATTTTTATGTTTGGACAACAAACACCTCACAGAACAACTGCGGACTGCTAGAATGACAGGCTTATGCCTTGTGCGTTCGTGGATTTATGGGTAAGGATGGGAGAACAGTGGTTTTTCCTGATTAAAATGAATTCAGAGACAACTTAAAACAAATCAAAGATTTATTAAAGAAGATAAGAGAGCATTTTTACAAATTTTTGGTCTTAGAATGGCACCCAAACCAAGTTGAGATCAATAGGCTTGGGGATCTCTAAATGACAATGCTATTAATCACTTCCAAAAAATCCTGAAAAGAGAAAGGCAATCAATATTGAGCAGATTCTTTAATGCCACACAAATGGGAAAAAAAAAACATGATAGATGAAAATGCAAGACTATGTATATTTTATTATTATTACATATAAATAAACATAGTAAAAATTATATAATTTTTTTATTTATTTTTTTGGGTCTCCAGAACAAATTAATCAAATTCCTATAAAAATCTATGGTAAATTGATGATCAGTTAATGAACAATTTGGTTAGAAAACATCATCTTTGAACAGATTATGTTCGTTAACTGATCACTCACTGTATGAACTAAAATTTATGAGTTGACTAGGGAAATGTATGTATTGAAAGTAATTTGAGGCATTAAATTCATAGACATTTCATATATGATCTATTTACACGAAATATGCATGTGTACACATATGGATTTTGAAACTGAAGTCCATCATGCTGTATCAAACACAACTAGTCCTTGACTTATGACCACTTGTACTTATGATGGAAACATTATTGATAAATTCTGTGAGTGAACAATGCAATTCACAAGAATTTGAATCCCTCAGTAATAGTCCCAGGTAGGGGCAGACCATTAACTTTGGGGTCCTGGGCTAACACTGGGGCCTATTCAATTAACCCAAATAAACCTAACAGTGAGAGCTATGCTAACATACCACACTTTAGAGGAGCTAGACTTGCACTCCCATTCTGACGTTGCCACATTATTTGCATAATTGACAAATGACAAAGTAAATTTTGATTTTACTGACTACCAACAGAGCCGATAGAAGACAGACCTGTATTTACTTTTTACTGTCATTTAAAACATTGATATTTGATATTTTATTCAAATCCAATAGCATGGCAATCAACGATTTCAACCTTATCTAGGTACGAAAAAAATTTTATATAACTTTTTACACTTTTTGTTTTTATCAATAATCCTTTAATACTTACATAGCTCATGTAACAGGAAAAGATTTTTACATAAAAGACTTTAGAAACTGCTTAAACTCCAATACTTAGCAAATTGAAATAACTAGCACTTATAGCAGCTGAGATAAATAAGGATAAACTTTAATAACTTACAAAAATACTAACGTTTTCAGCATAACACCATCATCAGGTACAAAAACTGAAAATTCAAATAAGATTCGAACAACGGGAGGAACAAGAAACAATGTTGCTATGGAACTGCATTTCGTTACAAAAATTAACAATACATAAAACAGGTTTAACTAATATAAATAGAAAATAAATAAATATAACAAGATTAATAAAATATAATACATATTAATGTACAAGAAAAACATTTTTTAACAATATATAATTAGAATATGAAAAAGTCTCAATTATTTTCTTTATTAATCACATATCTCCAAGGGAAGGGTGGATCCCAAGCAATTTTGTCATTTACCAGGTTTTCTTGTTTACTTCTCTTTAAAATTTCTAACGACTCCGTGACAATAGGTGTTGTAACTGGTTTTACTGGTCTTACGATGCTTGCCTCATCCCAAAGTATCGTTAAATCTCTATTATAAGCTTCAATTGCTAGGGATGTTGATAGGTTGGCTTGTTTAATGTCACGTTTGTGTTCAAAGATTCTTTTACTTATATTTCTACTAGTGACACCTACATAAGCAAGATGATGTTGCGTGCGTTCATCCTTAATCAGAATTTTGTAGACTCCTTTTTTAGCCTATGGTTAAAGGGGGTCTTTTTCATTTCTTATAAGGTCAAACAATGTTGGAGCCCTTCTAGTGGTTAAAGTCATATTAGATTTTCTTGCTACATTCTTAACAACTTGTAAATTCTTGTTGTTATACGGTACGGGCATAAAGTTCACCAGGCTTTGCTGGGCAAATCAGTTCATTAGGTTCTGCCGGGGTGTTTCAATTTTGGCTTTAATTTTATTTAAAATTTGCCTCATGAACGATTTTGAGTAGCCATGCTGTTTATTTATATCTTCTATATACCGCAGTTCTTGTAATAAGTCACAATCATCAGAGCAATATGTTAGCGCTCTTGTGTAGTAGCTACGAAACGCCGCCTTTTTGTAGCCAATAGGGTCATTGGACCAGTTAGGTATTACAATAGCCTGGTACGTAGGTTTCCTATAGACCATAGTTTTGAGAATTGAGACCTGTAGATATATATGCAATGTTATTAAAGTTTATCCTTATTTATCTCAGCTGCTATAAGTGCTAGTTATTTCAATTTGCTAAAAGTTTTTTAATTAATTAAAACCTTTTCAACCTATCTTTGAGGCCCTCATCAGTATTCTCTTACTCAACATATATTTTCGAATATAGTAATAAACATATATGCATGTGTACATATATATTTTCAAATATAATATAAAGAACACAATTAATTCTAAATTCTTTAGAACCTGTTTCCATTTTTTAAAATTTAAAACACTGCTAAAATAATTTTAAAAAATTTTTTAAAAGTCATTATTATATATCGCTCAAAGTTAACAAAAATTTTTCACATATTATACTTTGTGCACCAGTTCCATTATAGGGAAAGGTTTTCTGGGTCATTATCCTTGATTATATCCAAAAAAATTTTTTAAAAGTCATTATTATATATGGCTCAAAGTTAACAAAAATTTTTCACATATTATTCTTTGTGCACCAGTTCCATTATAGGGAAAGGTTTTCTGGGTCATTATCCTTGATTATATCCATTTTTGCCTCTTCTTTTTTCAATTTCGATGGCTTCTGCAGTATTGCTGCCTACGTTGAATACGATAGGTCTTATTATATTGGTATTATCCAATAAATGGAGAGGTGTTCTTCGTATGCTTTAGTAGCCAAGGCAGTAGTTATTTTTATTTTTTGTCCACGAAGGGAGCCCTTTGATTGAATGGCAGCCCAGGGTCCCATTCAATAAAAATTCATCATTCAGCCCATAAAGATCATGCCTAAATCTGCCCCTGATCCCAGGGGAGAAAACATTCCTATGGCACCTCCCTTGGGTAGTGGATGTGAGAACCCCTAACAGGCTGCTCTGAATAAAGGAGCCATGGACAAAGGTACAGCAGAGGAGTAGCAAGCTGGCTCTCTTATTTGCTTTCAACCTCTATGAGCATTTGTTCACGGAGGACTCTCCCAACAAGTACAGATAAGGATGAGTGAATGAGTAATAGTCTGATATATAGAAAGCATCTCAAACAACTTGGACTAATGTTAGCAAGATCTCTGAATTAATAAATAAATTATTAATTAGACTAAGAATGGTGCAACTAAGAATTAATAACTGAACTGTAATTTTTAATTGATTTATCTGAGGAAAAACTTGCCTCAGTCTGGATCAAACCAAGGAGCTTGGAGTCACCGTCCTGACGACATAACCATTAGACCATCAAAACTACCTGGTAGATTGATTCTTTAGATATTATTATTATTTTAGAATTTTTTCAATCATAAACATTGGCCTACACCAATAGAATTTGAAATTATTAAAATTCTGTTAAAATAAAGGTTTGTTATTTTGGCAGAATTAGAGTAAATTTTCATATTATCCCTTGAATTTAGGCTTAAAGTTTATGATGATAAACAGTATATAAGAAACCACTGCATAAAATATTCTTTACACACTTTTAGAAATAGTAATATAAAGACATTACCATCAAACTTTACAATGCTGTGCAAAATATTTTATTTATTTATCTTTTTAAGTTAGAACAAAATCTTTCTAAATTAAGTATTTTTTAGAAAATCCACATGGTTAATGTTTTCATTCTGATGATGATAAACAAAAATCAAGAAATTATCATTATAAAATATATCATAGCTCTATATACAGTATATATATAATGTGCAGTTTTTATTAATAATTTATATTTTAAGTAGATAAATTAATTATGATGCTAGTCTATATTATTGATCTTAAAATTTCAAGTTCTATTACTCATGAAGAAACACAAGTAATCCAAAAAGCATTTTAAGCAGGAAAATAATAATTTATTATTGGTAAATAAATGCAAAATTCAACTGTGCTTTCATGTGATAGCTAATACCATCATGCTCAAAGGTGTATAAATTTAAGGAATAATCTTTTTAAGAAATATTCAAAATTAATTATTAAAATTTAAAATAGATGTAATAAGTATTAATTAAAATTAAATTTATAAATTAATAATTTCTATCATTTCAAATTTGGATAAACAGATAAATATATTACAGAAAAAATAGATAATCATTAATTCTTTGTGCATTATCCTTATTATAACTTATTCATTTTATATATCATCAAATAAATAACAACAAATAATTAATCATAATCATAATAAATAATATTTCATTAAGTGTTATTTTACTTTCAACTATTACATAAATTAATCTTAGCTATAAACGAAGTGCAAATTACAGTATATTGAAAATTAGTTTATGAAATATTTTATAATAAACGAAATTCAGATGTAACATGAAATATCTTTCTTCTATCCAACAGTAAAATTATTTAAGAGTCAGTTTTCAAACATTCAATTGGAAATATAATAGAGGTAAAAGTTTTATCAAATACTATCTCCATATGGTGGTGAAGACTATAAAAGTAACAACATTTATCAATTACAATCAGCTGGCTACTTGTTAAGTCACATCATTTGGATAAGATTATTATGCTACCAGCAAATTTGATATACATGCATATAAAACAACAAAGTAACAGAAACAAGGCTACTATTAATGCATCAAATTTTGATTAAACCAACACAAATATTTTTACTGCATTTATTCTTCTGCTATAATATATATATTAAAAAGAATAAATGCAGTAAAAATATGTTTTATATATATACATACATACATATATGTATATATATATATATAAATAATATTCTGCTCAAAATCATTATTATTATTTTTAAAAAATAAGTAAATACATAATTAATCGTTTAATTTAGGTACCATCATTTGCCATCTGGAATTATTATATTTTAAAATATATTATGCAAATAAATAAGTGAATTTTCCCCCAAATAAAATTGAATTTTTATTTTAATATTGAATGTTTTGTCTCAGATTAATCTCTACTTTAGTTATATAATAAATGCATAAATTTTTAATATTTTTATGTGAAACCTTTAATTCTACCTCACAGAACTCCTAGAGTTGTATGGAATATCATTTTGGAAATGCTGATATAACATAAATGCTGAATGTCATGGAAATCTATTAAATAATTCCATAGTTATTATATGGGAAATTTCAGAAATTTGAATACTCATCATTTTTAAAAGTGTGAATTTACATTGTAATCACATTTTTAATCATTGATAATCTTATTTCAAATTTGATCTCAATGGTATGACTACTCTGCTGAATATCATAAAACCCAATCAAATAGTTCAAAAGTTAATAGGAAGAAATCTGTAAAATTCAAACATATAATATATCATTTTTAAATGGATGAAGATAAAGAGTTAATTGATATGTCATCAAGATCATCTTTAATGGCTTGACAATTCTGCTAAATTTCATAAAAATTCAATAAATAATTCATCCTATATTAAGATAGGATAGAAACTAAAGAGTTAAATGATGTGACATTAAAACTTCTTTTAATGACAGAATATCAATACCATCTTTCATGAAAATACAGGTATATCTCACCTTATATCATTAATTTATTCCAAGATTTGTGACTTAAGTTGAAAAATGATGTAAGTCAAATAAGCTCTTTAAAAAAAACCTAGATCCACTATAAATAACCCTGTAACATCACTAATAACATTTTTAAGCATCTAAATAATTCTATAAGTTTCAATAACCAGTTCATACCTCAATTGGACAAATGGTCAAGTATTCTTGTATGTGGGGTAGAAAGTTAAACAAGAGTAAACTTTGACATAAAGACATTTAGCCATATAACAAAAGTAACATCAGCATCAATACAACAACATATTTACATTGTGTTTATGCCTGTGAGACCCAGTCTTAAGTAGACTTTTATTTTTTCTTATTAACAAAAAAACCAACGTAAAGTCAAAAACAATGTAAGTTGAAACAACTTAAGTTGAAGTGTGACTGTATACTGTTTAAAAGTTATTAATGGGGACATAAAGACAGATTACATTAGATTAGTTTTAATTATATAACTAAATCACATATGGAATATTTTGGTGATGGCCACTTTGATGTCCATCAATTGTTCAGGAGGATTTGGGCCTAACCAACATCAATTGTTGTCAACTGGAAGATTGAAGGATAGATTTCAACAGAACAAATCCAAATCCATCCTGAACAACTGATGATGTAGATAAAAATAAACTTTAACCAAATAAGCAAGATAAACTGCTTATTCAAAAACATTTTTGGTATCTACATAGCCTATGGAAAGCTGAAAATGTTTTTTAATAAACAGTTTATCTTATCTATTTGGCTTATAGTTTACTTTTATTTAGCGTTTACTGTAAGAAGTCTTACATTATGGTGATATGAAGACCTAGAATTGAATCTGAATCCTCTAAGATGGTAAGTGATTGCTTTATCATATGGGCATTAGCTGACAACATACAACCAAATACCAGATAGCATAAGCTTTACTTTACTTTGGAAAATAAGTTAATAATAAATGAAAAAACTTAAAATATTTCAGTTCCTAAAACAAATATTTAAACAGTGAAAAAATTTCCTAATTTATAAAATTCTTTTTGAGCTTGGGAAAACCGTATTTGGGTAAATTTTATAGTATCTTTCAATGATTTTTGTATCTTTCTACATTCCCATACTTTATTTCTGAATCTAATTTTTTTATAGTATCTTTCAATGATTTTTGTATCTTTCTACATTCCCATACTTTATTTCTGAATAAATTTTTGACTGGATGTAGCCCATGTATTAAATATGTTTAATATTTTAATAATAAAAAATTAATAAAAGTAACTTCATTAAAAAGTTAATAAAATTAATTATATTTAACATTTTTAACATTACTTTTAAAAATTCATATTTTACATTTTTGTTTAATATATATGGTTTTAGTAACAAATAACTGATCATATAGCATTAGCATTAGTATTGGGTTGTTCAGAAAGTAATTTCATTTTTTCATGAAAATAAACGACAATTTTTTCAAATAATCCTGATTAATCTGGCTTAATTAATCCCTTGATTCTATAATGGACAATTCTAGACAATTTTTTTATAGTATATAAATATTTTATTTAATTATATATTGACTTTTTTTATAGTATATAAATATTTTATTTAATTATATATTGACCATTTGTCCATACATGTTGCCATCTTTCAGGTAGTAGGATGATTCCATGCTCATAGAATTTCTGATCTTTGCTTGCAAAAAACTGAACCAAGTGATTTTTGACATTCTCATTTAAACTAAGTGTTTTGCCATCTAAAGAATTCTGTAAAGACCGAAATAAGTAATAATCAGAGGGTGCCAGATATGGCGAATATGGTGGGTATGGTAACACATCCCATCCAAGCTGTAACAGCTTCTGGCGAGTCATCAAACTTGTATCATCCCATCCAGGCTGTAACAGCTTCTGGCGAGTCATCAAACTTGTAAGAAGTTTGGCATTGTCATGGTGAAACCTATACCTTTTCTGTTAATCAATTCTGGCCTCTTCTGTTTGATGGAATCACTCAATTTGTTCAATTAGTGACAATACACTTCTGAATTAATTGGGAATTGTCTGAAAGAAGCTCAAAGAAAACAAATCCCTTGAAATCCCACCAAACAAAGAGCATCATTTTTTTTATGAATATTGGGTTTCATAGTGCTTTGAGCTAGTCCATTTCTTCTGCTCCATAATCACTCGCATTCAACTTTGTTGTAAACAATCCATTTTTCATCAACAGTTATGATCCACTTCAAGAAGGGATCATTTTCTTCACATTTGAGGAGCAAATCACAGATGTCGATGCAAATGGAGCAAATCTTTCTTTGAGAACATGTGGAACCCAAATATCAATGTTTCAACTGGTCATGAATGGTTGAAATAAAAAAATTCAATCTTGTAGCAATTTTTCATGTTGTTATTCAATGGTTTGCTGCATCCAATACCTTTATTTTGTCATTATCAGCTTCAAATAACTTTCCAGCATGTGGTGCATTTTTAACACCAAAATTGTCAGAATGAAATTTTGCAAACCAGTTTTGGCACTGGCATTCTGTTAACACATCTTCTCCCTACACTTCAAATAACTTTATTCTTGCTTGAACAGCATTCTTACTTTTTCGGTAATAAAAAAGCAAAACATGCCGAAAATCTCCATTTAACTTTCCATTTTTGATAGGACACCAAAAAGAAAAAATTTTTATAAATATATCTTGAAATGTCAGCTGTCAAAATTTATAATGACAATAGGGCTAAGAATGAAATTGGCAGGTAAAAATATAAGTAACGTCACTGATGGGAAAAAGCGAAATTACTTTCCGAACAGCCCAATATTATTTGTTATCTTAATAAAAAATGTATTAAAAACAATATACAAATCCCAGATGTTACCATGTTGAGAAGCTTATTAAATAAATGCTCAAATTATAAAAATAGATATAATTAATTTTTTCTGAAGCAGTTCAGTTCAGTTTAGTTAACAATTTCAAATACTTTATTTTTCCAGTCATTCTAA